>JAQGAE010003544.1:0-14463 GCA_034696685.1 Julus scandinavius | reverse complement strand
TAAAAGAATTTTTAAGTTTCATAATGTAGTTTTTATTTTATAGCTATAAACATCTGAAAATATGGGTTGGATGAAGAATTTTGGTGCTCACAGTATGTTTTATCGATAGGGAAAATTAATCAAAGTGGGTAAAAACACAAATTTAATTAACATGGTATTTCCAATATTGCACGATCTTCATTGTGGTAATGTTGGAAATGCTAAGCAAAATACACATATAAGAGTAATTGGGTTTTTCAATTTGTGTATTAAATATTGATATTGATACTAATAAAACTTACTTTTAACTGAAAACATGAATTTGGGTCTAGAAGGCTTAGACACTTTCACCTAAAGTGTAAGACAGTACGCCGGCTCAAGGTTGAGAGACGAGTTTTATTTACAGTGCTGGTCCATCGTGTGTGTGTCACGTACATTCAATTCGAATAATTGCAACAAATCGGAATCGGCTCGCTTGGGTTGGTTGATGTCCTCTGGCCCCTCTTGTCAGCTCTGCACTGGCTCGTCGTTACCTCGGTTTGGAATGAAGTGGCAGGTATCAGTCTCGGCTCGGCTCATCCGCTTCTAACTTCAACTCTATACTCGTGTGCCAGGGTTAGTAGGGAGGTTGGTGTGAAAGGATCTTCTCAAAAAGAATTTCTTAAAGGTTTGACTTTTCGATAGGAAGGGGGTATTCAGCAAAGGCAGGTAAGTTAGTTTGGAAAAGGAAATAGGGGATGGATAGACAAGGTGTCGGGAGTGTCCAAGATGGTTAGCTTCATCCCTCGGTATATCTTCTTGTCTTCCGTCTTCTTAATCGTAGTTCTCTTCTTCCCCACTCGACTATCTCCTTGCTCTGGCTTGACTTCTCTCTCCTATTTTCTATCTTCTGCTTTCTGTTCCCCTAACTGTCTTCTCTTCCCTCAAAAGTGTTGGAATGTCCACTCACATTTTGTTTGATGAATCTCTGTCTGGAGAGGTCTTCACAGCTGGTCCAAGGCTCCCAGGATTTTCTCATAGCAGGATTCTTTAGCTTCTTTTCTCCACTATGTTCTTTTTCTTAGTCTTCTTGGGTTGTAAAGTTGTCCCTTTTAACTTCTTTTCCAAATCTGTGGTTTTATTATTCAACTCCTTCCCTTATCCTTCTTCACTGTTGCAAACTTCCTCCTGTTCTTCATGCCTCTAGTGCACTTCCTCTCTTCTCCCAGTCTTCGGCCTGTCTGCCCAGTTCCTTTGTTTCGCTTTTTTCCTTTTCCTGACTGCCCCCTGGCGAGTCATTCATAGAATGTTGTTTGGCGACCTCCCTGCTTTAAAGGTCGTCTGGTTATGTGACAATTGCGTCTATTAATTGATCCCATAATTACTCACGTAATTGTTGCTGCTGGCACCTGGCTTCGTGCCAAAAAACCGGTTTGCATGACTGTGGCGGTAGTACTACCTTGGAGTCAAAGTGCAGGCAATAAATCACGGTCTGTGATTTTTGTGGCCTTACATAAAGCCGGGTCTCCATCAATAGCAACATGAAGCAAATGCAAGGTTTGCTGGAAGGAACAAAGTGTACTTAACCGCATATGTTTCAGCAAACTTATGACGCGTTTTTGAGTCCAGAAACATGTTTCTGAACTCCAGACATGTTTGGCTCCGAACATTAATTAACAGCTCAGCCATTGGTTCAATTGAAAACCTGATCACATTTTTTTATATAACAATCATACAAGTATTGAAATTCAAAACAAATATCGTCTATAAATCGTATAGGTCTAAAAAGATCATGGTTGGAGCACCATAAACTGGACACATTTGCACCCGTTTGTTGGCTTCTTTTGGTGGTTACACCTCGGCATGTCGTATGTCTATCTGTGTGAGTTTCCAACTTTATGTTGCTGTTCGAGGAAATGTGGCTTTCGATTCATTCAACTCTCGTTGAATTTCGTGAATTTATTTAATTAACAAAGCATCCCATATGAAAAAGTTTCTGCAGATTCGTGCAGAATTCAAAGTCTGCATAATATTTTCTGCAGAAAGTGAAGAGGAGTTCTGCAGAGATTTGATCCCTTCTTATGCATAACTTTTATACAGAAAATGTTATGCATAAATATTTCTGCATAACCATACAAAAAAACGGCTCACAGAGGGAAGCGAACCTGAAACCTCACAAACAGCAGCCTAACACTTTTACCCACTTGGCCAACTGTACTACTTGGAAGCAAGCATTAGGAAAGGGAGTTATGGTTAGCTAATACTGGGACATTATTACCATTAAAATTATATATGCTTATATTTAATAAATATTATGTGATGTGAATGTGATTAGAGGGTTTATTAGTTTAGAGGGGTTAATTAGGTTAGAGGGGTTTATTGAACTGGGAATATTTTTTTTCAGAATTTCTGCATGCCATTTTCGTATGAGTATATGCTTCAACTGCTAATATATATTTTGGAGAATATTTTCTGCAGAATTCTGTGGTGTGCAAAAATTTTATGCAGATTTTTTTGTGCAGAATGTTTTTTGCAGAAAAAATGTAATTTTCTGCATAATTATTTCAGGCAAATAATTTTATGAAGAATTTTTTGTGCAGAATGTTTTATGCAGGAAAAAAGTATTTTTCTGCAGAATTATTTCGGGTAAATTATTTTCTGCAGAATTCTGCACACCTTTTTCACGTGGGATGCTGTGAAGTTTTAAATTCATTATAGAATTTGATAAAGTACCAGAAATCGTTTTTAAAAAACCTAACTGCCTGAGTTTTTTTACATTAAAAAATGCTTTTTCCTCGCTCGATTTATGCTGAAATCTGACATGAATATAATTTTCATTATAGAAGTGCATATAGTACCTGAAAACCTGTCTAAAAAAGCATTATAAATTATTGAGACGTGCGGGGTGAGCGGTAGATTACTCGGCGTAATCCTCCTCACTATTGCTAAGGATAGGGGAGTTCGCATGCGAGGCGGGTTTGCCCGCCAGGGGTAACGTTATGGGCGCTTCACCAGTCCCACTAGCGAGTGCGCCACTTGCGCGACGTACCGCTCAGCAATGTTTCCCACTCTTGGCGAAGGAAGCTGTAACTGACAACTGTTACCTGAGTCGCTCAGCAAGCGAGCAAGAAGGCTTCCTGGGCTCAGAGTCTCCAGACTTAAATGGAGACAGGTTGCACGCGTTTCACAAAGGTGAGTAACTTGCCAAAGGAATCCGCAGCAATTGACTGCAGATTTGACCATTTTTCACCCTTTACTCACTTAAGGACAAAGGATTGTTCCATAATCTTTGATTATTTTCATAGTTGAATTACAGATTTGAATCGATTGAAGATTTTCTTTATTAATGTTTCATAAAATATGTAAATATATGAATAATTCAACATTATGCAAGAAATTGAACATGAAATGATGACGACATTCTATGACAGGTGAATTTTTCATGTGCAATGAAGCTGATGTTGAATTTAGGTTGAATTGTTATTCAACTTGAAATCAGTGGCAGCTCGCAATTAGGCACTGTGGAACTGCAGCACCCCCTATCACCTGTCATCCTAAGATGCAGGGAATTTGCTCCTCGGTCGAGGTTGGTGGGAATTTTGATGGATATGAGAAATTTCCTATAAGAGGCGGCTCTTTCAGATTCTTTCAGATTGCCAGAAAAATATCCCAATACATTTACTGCAGAAACTATTATGCAGAATTCAGATACAATTTTGGCAATTTGTATTCCCAGAAAATAGTCTGCACAGCTTTCAACCAAATTTCTGCAGAATTTTAAAGATGCTTTAAAAATGCAGAAATATATATGCACAAAGTTACCTGAAGAAAGATGTCTGCTGCATTTACATTTCTTTAGCTAATTAAATTGCAATTACAAGATTCATCTGACATTAAATTTAAAACTACTACACAAAATACTTGAGATTTCATAAGATATAAAGACAATAAGATACCAATATACATTTAACTTATTTTAATAATCAATGTTTTACTGAACATGTACTACAAAATGTGTCAAATAGAGAACTAAATCGTATTATTTTGTAGTTTTCCTTAAATCTTTTTGTTATAAAAACTCTGTTAATGGGGTTAAGAAATAAGTCATGTGTGCTCTCTCCACTGATGTTGTTAGATTTTCACAACATTTGTTGACAGAAATCCAAAAAATAACTTGGGACCCATAACACTTAGGACAAAATGCCAAATTAGAAAAGAATGAAAATGGTTACTTAAATTCAGCGATGTTTGGAATTGTCACAATGAATTTCAAATCATTTAATGCATTATAAAACAGTAGAAGATTTTTCGACAATATCTTATAAATTTATTACATCAAACTTCTACATTTCTGTAACTAGAATACAAAATGTTGATTTTGCCAATCGTTTTGTTGTTAGTTTGATTGCGTATGCAAAGGCATATTGAGTATCATTTTTCAAAAGACAAGAAGCAATTTTGTTATAAGCATAAACCAAACGTTTTTCAATAAAATAAAAAATTAAACCTTTCATTTGTTGTTTCTTTTAACATACAATAAGAAGACTTATTTCTAAGTATTTTTTAAAGGTTAGACTTAAATCTGGAAATTTTGTATGGGTATATGTGGTATATTCCATCTTGTAGAAATGCAACAAATACAAGGGCGAGTCAAATGAAAGTGAGCCAACCTACCCCATGCGAAAGTGATTCTGCCATTATCTGTGACTCATGTGCATAGCAAAGAGACAGCTCTCATTTACAAAAGTGATACGTTGTTGTGAGGATAACAGTTTTTAATGCTATCAAACAGTGGGTTGAAAACAGGCCCTGCTCATTATGCACGCTCCAAAAGAGGAACAGTGTGGTGTGGTCTAATTTTTGACAGCTGAAGGCGTTTCCCATCACGACATTAGTCGTCGTATGGCTGCTGTGTACGGCAAACATTGCAGTTCATTGGCCACTGTGAAGCGTTGGAGCCCTATACATTTGGAACATGCCTAGGGCCGACCATAAAGGTGTGCGAGCTTAAATTTAAGCTGTTTAAGCATGAATAAGCTTAATTGAGCAGGGCCCTATATATAGCTTTGAAAAATGCCTAGAGACGGCCAAAAAAGGGCGCTAGCTTAAATTATTGCTATTTAAGCTTAATTAAGCCTAAATAAGCTAACTTGAGCAGGGCCCTATAGCTTTCAAAAATGCATAGGGCCCGCCATAAAGGGGCGCCCTAGGCGTTTTCCAAAGCTATAGGGCCCTGATCAATTAAGCTTAATTAGCTATTTAAATTTAATTAGCTTAAATTAAAGCTTGGGCCCTTTTATTGCCGGCCCTAGGCATTTTCCATAGTTAAGGCCCTGATTATTCCCTCAACCTAAATCACCTAATTATGGCCTAATTTAGATCAATGTGATTTATGCTTATTTTTATTAGAAAAATGGCAGAAATCCACGTCTCTATAACATGTCAATAATTGGGGCAACTAGAGTCAATTGTGCCTTAATCAGGCCTTAATATCATAGGCCTAACGTTAATTACAATTTTTTTGCAAATATACACCATAGGACCATGCTGCACAGCTTGGGTATATACAAGTTGAACAAGTATGAAAATATGTTGCTATGGCTTGATACTATAGCAACACAAAACAAAACTATAGAAATTCATGATTTTGGGAGGATGGCCTGGATACCATTAGTTATTTCAATAATTGGGGTAACCAAAGCCATACTTGTGTCTTAATCAGGCCCTAATATCATAGGCATAAAAAGTCTTAAATTAGGCCCTAATATCCTGGGCCGAAATATCTGAATAATAAATGATAGGTTGTTACAAACGGGAAGGGAGAAGAAATTAATGGACACACCCTCGCCAAACATTAGAAGGTGGGGTACATTTTGAATATCAGTATCCCCCACATATTTGATTCTAAAGACGTCAGTTTCTGGTCCCAAAAGACGTCAGTTTTTGGTAAAAAAGACGTCCTTTTTGATTGACATTTTCACATTATTTTTTGGTCATTTTTATGGTAAAAAATGACGTCTTTTTGACCAAAAAAATGACGTCTAAATGACGATCTTTGCTACCTGGGTACACTGTAAAAACAGTCTTACTTTCAGACTAATTTTGTATTTAAAAAGTAATTTAGTATCTTACTTTCTGACATTTCAGAAAAGTTAGACAAATCATTATCATTGCATTTCATTTGAAACAAATTTTAAAACACAAAATGGCTGACAATCAGTCAGTTTAGTCATTTAAAACGTGTTTTTGGAAATCATATATTTGCAACTTAATATGATATCAATTAATACACTTAATATACATGTCATATCATATGTTGTATATTTGTACGAGTTTGTGTCGTTTAGTACAAGCAGAACGAACCAAGCATGCTAATCTCAATTCGATTTATTGTGCATGGATTGTGTCTTGGAGTCCGAACGGAACCCGCTTTTTGGGGGCTAAACTCTCAGTAGAAATGAAATTTTCCGTGAAAAAATGTTTATTAACTACCACTCGAATCGAATGTTCATTTGTCTGGAACGTTCGTTGTTGTTGTCGTTTAGGCACAAACCGCCCGATCGTCCACAATCTCCCAACAACACACTAAACATCCATAACTGTTGGAGTGGTGCGCTCTCAGGGACACATCCCGTATCTGGGACACGAGGTCCACTGTGTTGGCTGCGAGGGGCAGCACCATACAGGGAGGTAAACGGCCCTATACCCCAGGCAACACAATGGGTCAGTTTGGGACCCTTTGCTGAGACCTTCAGTCTCTTGTTCGGCCAGACTTCGATGAGGATTAACGTCTTTCTGCATGCGTGCAGAATCAGTGTTAAACAAGTGTTAAGATGAAATAAAGAGTTATTTCATCCAAGTTCTAATTACAGATGTTCCAGTTATTCTACTGCAACAGATTTCAACAACAACACATAATATTTAATAAATATGAGAATTTATAACCTTAATGGTAATGAAGTCCCAGTATTTGCTAACCATAACTTCCTTTTCTAATGATTCAATTACAAGTAAATACAGTTGGCCAAGTAAGTAAAAGCGTTAGGCAACTTAGGCTGTTATGTACAAGTTTCCTGGTTCGCGGCCCTGTGATCTTTTTAAAAATACAGATTCTGCAGAATTCAGCAGAAATGACTTGCAGAAAAATACACCATAATTCTGAAACACACTTTTCTGCAGATGTTTAGTACGTTGAATTTTGCAGAATTCTGAGTCATTTTTTTGTATGTGAGGTGGCGAAGGTTATTCACCTGCGTTGGTGTTTAGCTTTACTTGCAGAAATTGGACAACGTTAAAAAATCAAGAAACAATTGTTTGTTGAATTGTTTGTTTAAACAAACCAGCAGGCTTCCAAAAACATTTAAAATTTGAGGTGGATTACTTAAGTCGTATTTAGTATTATATTACCAGAATATTGCCACTCACGCTAAGGATTATTTAATTAAGTTGATGGAATCGACCATTAGACTAACAAACTAGAGATTCTTACTACTAATTGATCTACAGTTGAATATGCGGATTTCTAATCATACATTAGGATTGAAGTTTTTTTTAACTCATGAATATATACATTGAAGCTCATATAGTATAACCTAAGGCTGTAAATAGGCCTTTGCATTAATTTTGGGAAACCAAGATTAAGTTTGAGAATTTGCACAAGGTTATTCCCATAAACGTTCATTACTAGAATTAATCTAACCATGAATTATTCAGCTATGAATAGTGAAACAAGTATCATCATGAACTTGAGCATCAACAAACCTAAATTAAATTCCATTTAATTCAGTCGCAGATTAAGCCATAATTAGTAAAACCTCATATATTCCTTACCTTATTACCATTTTGGATATATTCCATACATGTTTTGATAATCTACGTTGGTACTGTTTGTATTCATTTTTGGCCAGCTTATTCAGTGAAATTAATCACCAGCTTAAGCTATACTTGATCATAAAATCATGCCTGATTTCTAAAGTACTGCCATCTTATTTTATATTAAGAGCATTTCTATTATGCTCTTATTATGAATATATATATATATGTAGAAACATAATGAAACATGTTTGTATTATTAAAAAACTGGAATACCCTATTTTTATCGAATTCGTGAGGGGAAGGAGAAAAAGAACTTAATTGAAATGTAATATGACTCTCAGAGACTTGGATGATAGGTCCTAGAACAAAATACGGATTGGCATAACAATCCTAGTTTAATAACTACACATATTGAAATCTATTAAATTGGAGCTAGATGTCTTCATGGGTAAAAGGTACTTAAACCATTATCAAACTACGTATTATTATTTTTTAAATCCAAAGTCTTGGAAGTCATGGAATTAAGCGAAAGTAACAAACAATACAATAAAATCGAAATGTATCCGACATATGGTTTTCTCAAAAATATAAAGTAGGGGAAACTGGGGTCCATTGAGACATGGCGTAAAGTGAGACATTGACATAATGAAAGACACGGAGCACTGGAATTAGAGTTGCCTTAAGGTTTATTATGGAAGGTAAATTTCTGATTCATTTTTTTAAAAAGTGTTAGATTTCGTCCAATTTTCCTAATAATTTGTAATATATATATATAATTTATAAACAAATACAGAATCATTTATTTTGAAATTGCACCCAAGTCTAACATTTTGGTAAATAATACAAATTCTTTAGATGCCATTGTCATCTGACTTTAGACTTCTAATTTTTTTTAGCAGCAAAAGTGCATATATTCTGCACTAAACGTGCAGTTTTCATTCCTGAAAACTGCAATATTTCAGTGCAAAACTGCAAAACGTTCTCATGCAGTTTTTAAGCTCAAAAAATTTATTTTACAGATGGAAAGGTGTTAACTTTCTGCACTAAAAGTGCAGTGAGTTTTCAATTGTGAAAAATGCAATATTTGATGAGGAAATGCGCAAAATTTTCTGATGACGTTTTTAAGCTTGGAAAAGCTCGAAAAGTGCTAACTATCTAACTATCTACGCCACTGGTTTGCAAGACCCCCAATTAATCTCCTCCTACATTGAGTCAGGTAACCAATCCAGTGGCAGACCGGTGATCTCACCTGAGGCTTATTAGATATTTCCAGCTCGCTCTGTTGCCATTGGATGAGGCGAGCCTTTTATGGGGAGACAGAGAGCTCTAAAAAGAAGAGAGCTGACAGACTTTCTGAGACATAGTCTGAGAAAGAGCTGAGTTAGATTTTAAGAGAGAAACCACGGCATAGCTCTTTTGCAATTTCTTTATTTTCTCTCTGTGGGAACGAGAGACTCATTCTAGAATATTCAGCAACACTGATATTCTACGAGGGGGCTTAAAATCAACTGATCAACAGTTGTTTATGTGTCATTCACATGTTTCATGTTTCGCTGCCTTGTAAATAATTGTTTCAGCAAACATGAATAAATCCAAACTGTGTAATAATCAGGCTAGTTTATGGGGGATTGATTGATGATTGGTACCAAATCACTGATTGGTTCTCCAAGAGACATAGGCCTAGACATTGTTAGTCACTAAGGTGCCCACAAAAGAGGGGTATAGTTGCCCATGTTAGGAGGGGCACAGCATCAGTGGTTCACGCCTGCTGAATGCTAAGTGCTCTAAAAATATACCGATAAAACACCCGAAGACATACCCCACTGGGGGAACAACTTCAACCTAGTGACGAAACAACAGATACAGGGTGAACCTAAAGTCATCTTCCCATGAAAATTTACCATGAGGGAGATAAAAGGTCTGGGGATATTATGGACAACATCATGGGATATAACACATGGGGAATTGTCCAGAAGTGGGATGAAAAGTTATTGGCCCCTAAGAACCCCGAATGAGGCATAAATGACTCAGGCCATGGTGGAGGAACATTTCCCACCTACGTTGTCAGAGCAGAGCTGTAGGAAGCCAAGGAGTCCACAGCCCAGAGTGCAGTTTTGGGGCAGTAAAATGCCCAGTCTCCAGTAAAAGTGCTAAGTGCAGGAGCCATCACATGGAACAGCAGCGGGGATCAGGCCGAGGCCTGTGGGTCAGAGTGCTGGAGGGAATCCTCCTTACGTGCGGGATCACCAGGACCACCAGGGATAGTAAGGCAACTGGGTGTTCTATTTTGGAGGATGATTTAGCATAGCTAGTTAGGCCCCTTGGATTATTTTACCCATATGTGCTGGACCATTAAACTATGCTTCAGAGTATCATCTGACTGTGAATGTCTTTAGGAAATGGGAACTTTTAATACCTTAGAGATGCCGACTCAAAACACCTTCGGGAGGAAGATACGCTACGAGCAACCCTTAAATCAACAAGTAATGTGTTAACGCCGGACAACCCTTTTCAGGTAGGGGTTGGGGTAACAACTGTTACATAATACTCTCAAACCCTCATTGTGTATGAGTCTCTAAAAGAGGATTCCAGCGTTTTGTTGTTTGGAATTCGCCACTGATGTCCATTCGAGAACAGGCTGTACTTGAAGTTCTCCACCAGCGACTATCAGGAATCCTCATTTATGAACCGGCACCCGGTCTTTCATAAGAGTCAAGACCCAAGCCCGAAGCGTAAGTATAACCACTACCAGGGTTATAGCAATTCTTATTGCATGTGCAGCCCCACAGTTGAAGTTTCACAGTGGTCAACGCAACTACCATTGATAGTGCATATATAGCTCCCGCCGCAACTGCCGTTGCCTTTGCAATTACCGGTGACGCCGCACCTAATGCTGCACCCGCTTTCACTGCTTGTTCATCCGCTTCTCTGCAGAGAGGCAACTACTGCTCCCCTTCACATCGGGCCTCATAATGGAGGCCAGAGATGTCAACCCCTCCGAGGCAGAGGGTCCCTCCTTTGATACCCTCACAACTTCTCCGATATTGGAGACCCTTCACCGATCTGAACGACTCCAGAAGAGACTGTGAATCAGCAGATATCGCTGACCCTGCAGTAAAGCCTATAACAGCGGCGATTGCTTCACATGGGAATGTGTATATCAATGTTGATAGGGGACATCACCCCAAGAATGAAGCCCCCGCTCAAAACCCCCGTTCATATGGTTTGCCGTCTTACAGGGGCTTCATAATGTAATTGGAGTCCTTTGAAATACAGTGGAACCTTGGTTTACGAACGTGTCTGTTTACGAACAAATCGGTTTACGAACACCATTTAGTGTTTAGCTTTACGAACGATGCTTCAGTTTACGACCACATTTATCTGGACCACCAATCAAAGATCCGAGTTTCTGCAATTGTTTTACTAGTTCCAGCAGAACATCTTTGTTACGGATAAGTTTTATTAAATACAAGAAACATATAAAATGTGTTATAATTTCCAAGGATTCAAATTAAAATCTATATTAGTTTCCAGGTTATAGTCTACATTGCAAATACGGCAAAAGTTTGTCTCTTGTTGTCGCAGATTTGAAACTTAAATTATATAATTAACAACAGACTAGAGTATAATAATACAAGTTTTCCTAATGGAAACAATGTTTTTTAAAGTAAACTTCTTAAACAGAATCTGCAAAATGAACTCGATTCACAGCAACGTCAGCATGACGACACCACATGGGTGTCTTTATTTTCTATAATGTTAGAAATCATGGATGTACATATTAAACTGCTTTCTTCTAATATTACTGTTATATTTATTTCGTTTCTGTATTATTTCCAATTTTCCACACAAATACATAACATGTTTAAAAAAATTCTAGGACAAAGAACGCATTATTTGGATTTACATTAATTGGAATGGAAAAAATTGATTCGGATTACGAACTTTTCGGTTTACGAACAGGGTCAAGAAACGAACTAAGTTCTTAACCCGATGTTCCACTGTAAATGAATATATAGGTTTTTTAAATGGCACTATGGGTACGTCGCACGTGAAATACCTTAATTTATGAATTATAAGACGCCATGTCGACATCGATTGTAAGTTGCACTTTAATGTCAGTACAACCAACATAAAAAATGCAGTGATCTTAAGAAAAATTAAATTTCTTGCAATATCTTTCTCAATTCATGTTTCCATTAACTAACAACAACTGCCAACTGCTATTTTTGGAAATAATAAAAAAAAAACTATTCAACTGACGAATGGTAGATTTCTTAGAATTCGTTTCATAAAATGTCCATAGACAACCACTTAGTCAAAGCACATATCCTTTCAATTGAAGATCAATTGGATTATAAATTACGGCACAATGCAAAAAGTGTCCCAATGCTCCCCAGTCCCCCCACCCCTATGTTCTGGCGCAAAATGTAGCTTTTTATAAGAAACTAACGTTTTTTTATTGAAAAAATAATCTGAGCTATATGAATGATGGTTCTCAATGTGTTTTTTATCGACTGGTAATTAATTATGACACTCATTAATCACGTCTAAACATTTTGCTCTTATAAATCTGGGGCCGGAAGGGATACCATGGATTACACATTTCACAACTTTTATTTATTGACCATTTCCAATTCTGTGATTCAACTTTGTGATCTGTATTTGACTGCAAATTTTAACAATGAAAAATGTTTTCGATTAAGGTTTTTGCAACCGGTTTAATTCCGTATGAAAATGATATTTTCAAAGTAATTCATGCAATAGGCATTCTTACATTTCGAGACAACATACAGAAACTGGTGTCACGGTGGGACAAGTGCATCAATCGGCTTGGGGACTATGTTGAAAAATAGAGAAAGGGCCCCTCTTTAAGATGTATATTTCCGTCTTTCGATTGGATAAGCAGTTCATGAATTGCCCTGTGTAACTTCGTTTTGGGATATCCCTCGTATTTTTTTTTAGAAAATACAATGCATTGAATATATAAACTGTACAGTTTACGATTTCTGAACACACGTCTTAGATATATTTTCCAATTTTGTGAAATGTGATTTTTATTCTAACTTAGATTCATTTTTCTTCCATTTCATTAGAGCCCCAAGGAATGTTTAAACTTCCCAGTTTATTGAAAAAATACATGAAAATATCCTACGGATTTAGAAAGTAGATTAGGAAGGCGGTCCTAAAGTGCATAAAATATATGATTGAATGGAGGATAATTGGTCATTGTTTCCATAACTTCATAACTCAATATACAATTTCTAAATATAAATTCTGAATCAAAATTCACGTATCTTAAAAATATATACATTTTGAGCGTATCAAAATCATTAAAAAAAAACTCAATTCAGGATCAAACACAAATATGGGAGCAAAAACTATGTTTCCACACATGATTCATCATCTTATAAAATTTTAAATTTTATCCTTCTTAATGAAAAAAACCACTTTAACAATCAACAATCAAATCTGCTTCTTTGCCTTTGAAATTCATAAAAATTTCAAGGAAATTTCAATAAGTCTAGACGCAAAATCCATTTAAAAAATGATTGATAATTCCAGTTTCAGTTGACGGTATATAGTATGTTGGGGTTAGCTGCATTTCGAACCCATATTTCAATGAATTCAACAAGCAATTTTATGCTTTTTTTCGCAACTTGGAAATACAGGAAAATGTCAGAGAATATTCGCTAAATGTTGATGTGAAATCCATCAATCGGAGGAGCTAAACTGATAGCTGTACCAACATCCATTTCATCGATTATTGGGTGCTTGCAATGTTGATTTATTGGTTTAAAAATAATAAACCGAAGAAGTATACAATTTTACGACCCCGATGTTCCTTGGGCCTTTGGCGAAGGATTCATTCTATACATATTTGTTTTCCGAACAGGATTAAATTACTGTAAAATGTGGATACTTTGGGCTAGTTTTTAGTGTTTTTTTTTTAATATTCCGAAACGGTGTTTAATAATTTCGACCCTAAACGGACCAGGTCAAATAGCCCTCCTCTCTCCTGTTCTTCCTCTTTCAGAATATGCCATATTTTCACTGTCAGTATATAAGGTGCAGGGATATTCCCATCCATTTCTGTCTCCCCATCATGTGGGGTGACTTTGGGCTAGGGCGTTTTTCGAGGTATATCCTTAGTGGAGAAATATATAGGGCCATGCATGCTATAGTGTCTCCCATATTTTATATTAGTAAATATTTAATATTTTTAATATATGTCTGAAAACATTTCTTGACATATATGGCATTTAATGTCCATATGTTAGAAGTTAATTTACCAAAAATGTGATACCATAATTCAAGGTTGACAGCTGCTTTTAACGTTTACTCGGAAAAAAATTAAAAAAACACTTGGGTCTCTATACTTTTCGATTTAAATGACAAGAAAATACAGATGAAAATGATCAAAATTGCAGAAATTCATGTTTTTGTCACCCCCAAAATTCCCCCGACCATGTCTGGTTTTCGACATTAGTAGTCATAGTTTTAATTAAATATGTTTGATATTCACAATGAATAATAGTTGTGACATATGTGAATAACTATATTCACCTGTTTTAACAACAGTGGTTTTAGTTTTTCCTCCCGAGATGAAAGTTTGACGGCATTAGCGAAAACATAAAACAGGCCTCTCAATAAAAATGGCCGCCAATTTAGAACATGCTGAATTTAGAA
>JAQGAE010003543.1:0-14464 GCA_034696685.1 Julus scandinavius | reverse complement strand
GTTGGGTAAAACTGGAATAGTCAGGGCGGTTGTATAAACCTAAAATAGTCCTGGAATAGTCAGGGAAGTTGGGTAAACCTGGAAAAGTCAGGGCGGTTGTATAGACCTGAAATAGTCCTGGAATAGTCAGGGAAGTTGGGTAAAACTGGAATAGTCAGGGCTGTTGTATAAACCTAAAATAGTCCTGGAATAGTCAGGGAAGTTGGGTAAACCTTGAATATAACAGGGCGGTTGTATAGACCTAAAATAGTCCTGGAATAGTCAGGGAAGTTGGGTAAAACTGGAATAGTCAGGGAGGTTGTATAGACCTGAAATGGTCGTGGAATAGTCAGGAAAGTTGGGTAAAACTGGAATAGTCAGGGAAGTTGGGTAAACCTGGAATAGTCAGGGCGGTTGCATAGACCTGAAATAGTCCTGGAATAGTCAGGGAAGTTGGGTAAACCTGAAATAGTCAGGGAGGTTGTATAGACCTGAAATGGTCGTGGAATAGTCAGGAAAGTTGGGTAAAACTGGAATAGTCAGGGAAGTTGGGTAAACCTGGAATAGTCAGGGCTGTTGTATAAACCTAAAATAGTCCTGGAATAGTCAGGGAAGTTGGGTAAACCTTGAATATAACAGGGCGGTTGTATAGACCTAAAATAGTCCTGGAATAGTCAGGGAAGTTGGGTAAAACTGGAATAGTCAGGGAGGTTGTATAGACCTGAAATGGTCCTGGAATAGTCAGGGAAGTTGGGTAAACTTGGAATAGTCAGGGCGGTTGTATAGTCCTGGAATAGTCAGGAAAGTTGGGTAAACCTGGAATATAGTCAGGAAGGTTATGCAGACTTTAAATAGTCCTGGAATAGTCAGGGAAGTTTGATAAACCTTTAATAGTTCAGGAATCTACCTGGCTTAGCCAGGAATGTTGGACAGACACCTAGAATAGTCCTGCAATAGTAAGGGAATTTGTATGGATACATGAGGGGATAGTTCTCTTGCACACATATTTACCCTTCACCCCCTCGATCACTACCCTAAAACACCCCAAATGACCCTCTCAGTGGACACCCCTGTATACATACCCTGCCATACATACATGTAAATGTTTCATGTGGGACTTACTATTAATCCAACATGTAGCCCCTTAGAGTACAATTTCCATTATAGTTTGAAGATTAAGATAAGAAGTTATCACGACAGGCCAGTTTATGTTACTGCTCCTTTAATATATTCCTTCATTTTATCATTTTTATGACTATCGAATTTATTGATGAACAGTGTTTTAGTGCTACCGTAAAACTGATTTTAATATCAGGTTCATTGTTAATGCAACATTCCTTAAATGTTATAATATATGATACCGTAAAATGAAAATGTTTTGGGTTAACTTTAGGCCAGTCATCGGATTGTCCACTTAGAAGGTCTTAAACAGGGTTTCAGTGGGTGCTTTTTCAGTCATGTGTTTGATTCACACTCTTCAGTCTTATTCGGGTGACTTACCGATATTCTAAATGGCAGCCATTTTTATTGTGACGCCTGTTTTTTTTTGTGTTTTATCAACAACAGCATCAACAATAATTGAAATTTGTGTTTTGTTTTTCGTGTTTTCTCTGGTGGATACCCACCTTTAGAATCTTGTTTGTCGAAAATTTTGGTTAAAAACACTTTGCGACAAACATGTTGGAAATTTGTGTTTCGTAAATCCTTTTTTTCCTCTGGTGGATACCCACTTTAAAAAGCCACGTCTCCACTGCGTTGAACATTGGACAAAAATGTTCTTGAACTTGGTAACCGGAAACAAACGCGAGAAACATGTGTACCTACCATCATGTGTGCGCACACTTATGACGTATTTTTTGTCCAAAAACGATGTTTCTACAACATTTTTCCGATTGCTCGTGAGGCGGTCCGGATCAAAGGGGAAAATGTTGCAATTTACTGCGCATGCTCAGCCAAGCCACGTGATCAGCTATTGTTGTAAAAACGTTGTAAAAACGAAGTTCAGGCTAGGTTTGCCCATGAATCGGTAATCTTTTTTGAATGATATATTATGAAAATGAATAAATATTAAATAAATGAAAATGAATGAATATTGAATGAACGAAAACGACGATCACACGTGTTTTTAAACAACAGAAGCATACACGCCTTGGTAGAAGCGCCATACTGGACGCGTTTGTTGAAGGATTTTTTGAATATTTTGATGGAGAGAGGTCAGAATTTTTCAACATGTTGAGGAATACAATGTTTCAAGTTTTTCTTGAATGTATGTATGCAGTTTACATGTTTTATGGTCAATGTTTAAAGTTTAGTGCAGTGGAGTCGGGGCTTAAGGGTTAATTCGTAATTGAAAGCAGCATTTTTTTTATAAAAGAGGGGATATTGAGTTTAAGATACTCTGATATCTCTGGTATATACTAAGATATGTAGCTTTTGGTGGGTTTCATCACTGATAATTACTTTATCGACCGTAAATTTTCTTCACTTTCTAAATTATTATTGATTCTCGTAATTCATTTAGTCATCAGAAAATGGTTGAGGACAAGTTTGGCACTTTTTCATTGACAATTTAGCTCCTAATTCAGTGTGCCACAATAATTTTAGCTTAATTTTTGTGTGCCGCAAGTTGAACGACATTAAAAACCACAGATGATTTACAGCCATACGTTTATGCACTCGTTGAAGGATTTTTTGAACATTTTGATGTAGACAGGTCAGTATTCTTCGACATGTTGAGGAATACAATGTTTCAGGTTTCTCTCGAATGTAGGTATGCATGCAGTTTACATGTTTTATGTTCAATGTTTAAAGTTTAGTGCAGTGGAGACGGGGCTTTAGGCTTCCTTGCCAAGCCTAATATGATAGTATTAAAATCAACCAAACACGCAAGATCTAGATATGGGTGCGCGTTGATGCACGCGATATTTTCAATCAATGTAAGCCTAACTAATTGAATTTGACATGAAATATGTACTAATTAAGACTAGTCTCTATTTCGTTGGCTCGTTTGTCCACATCTTGATCCACACATATCTTAAAGTTGGGCAATGTTCAGTTTGTTGTTGTTATTTATAGTTCATTCACCCGATGACATTTTAGCTCGTGAGACTTATTTTATGTTATCATCCCAATATTTTGACACCTATAACCCCTTTATATTCGTATAGTGAATTAATTCCTCATCAATAAAATCCTCGCCATATCTGGACCCTAATTTCGTGGGTTACGTGCTTGCTTCACGATCCTAAGATGCCGGGTTCGCTCCCCGGTCGAGGTCGGTGAGAATTTTTACGGATGGAAGAAATTCCCTAAGTGGCGGCTCTTTCGGATGAGAGTTTAAACCGAGGTCCCGTGTTGATTGCTGCATGCTAAAGACCCCTCGAGAGGAGGTGGAAACCCCTCTTCCCCCTCGTAGGCAAAATTCCCAAGTAGGTGATGAAGGCTCATCCCCTAGCGTTGGTGTTTAGCCTTAGTTGCAGAAATAGGCCAACGTTAAAAATCAACAAACAAACCACACACAATAGTAATCTCAGGAAAGTTTTAAATTTGTACAAAAAACATTTGGTGGGAAATTTTGATATTGTTGTCAATAATAATACATGTATTTGATGGTGTAGGCAGATGCCATATTTGTCCAGATATAAATCAAGTTAACAATGGATTCTCTCAAGGAAATCGAATAGAAGCATGGCCCGTGTCCAGATCCAATAAAATACAAAAATGAAGGAATTCCAGAAGAGTAAGCAAGACATGAGGGTAAAATGAATATGCTTGTTTTTAGCAGTTTATTATATCAAGTTTGGTGCTCAAGCATGGCGTTATATTTGGGGAAACAAAAGCCAGGCATGGGGAAAATTAACAACAATCATTATTAACACTCCAGCAGTCAATTTTTGTTGTACATTTATTATATATCGTAAAATGTTTGGATTATTTAGCTTGCTTTGGGCCAGTTTTTAGTTCTCTTTTAGGAATTTTGAAAAAAAGTGTTACTCAAATGCTTCACATTATTAATTTATTGCTACTGTTGTTACTATACAGGGTGTTTCAGCGCTGTTGCCAAATGTTGTGGGCATTTAGAATGGGTTTATACAAGCCATTTATGTTAATGTACCCATAGGCGGAATTGCCCGGTTAAGGTGCTGGAGGCCACCAAAGATCAATGCAGTCCCATTTTGGGCCCGATGTGTTTTGATTTGTGATTGGGTGATAAGCAAGTACAAGCCATTTCTGATGTTTATTCTGTTTATTGAAACAAGAGCACAGATATTCATTACAGCTGTTCAAAGTGATGGCCGCCAGCGTCAATGCATGTGGTGCACCGACGGATAATGTTCTGCCTAACCCTCACAAAAATGCCATGTGTTTGCTGCACAAATTCGCAGGCGACTGATATGCGGGCGATTAAGTTCTCCACAGTCTCTACAAGTGTTTCATAGACAAGGCCTTGACATGGCCCCACAGAAAGTCCAATGGTGTCAAATCAGGAGCCCGCACCACATGTGCGAAATGAGCAGGTGTGCCGCCGTGCATAAACCACATCGTCTGCCACACGATGAGTGGAACACCCTCAATGAGATCAGGGAGCACATGCTGCAGGAACTGGTGATACATGTTACCATTCAGGTGCAGTGGCAACATGTAAGTACCAATCAGCCGGTCACCAACAATGCCAGCCCACACATTGACATGAATGGGCGTTCATTTTATGGTCAGAAAGACGCCATTTTTTGGTCCTAAAGTCGTCATTTTTGGACATAAAAACATCATTTTTTGGTCTTAAAGACGTCATTTTAAGGTAATTTTTTGGTTAGAAAGACGACATTTTGTGGCCCTAAAGACGTAATTTTTGGTCCTAAGCGTCATTTTTTGATCATTGTCATATCAACGTCATTTTTTTAGTCGACAGTGACGACTTTAGGAAGATTATTTTGACGCCATTTTCTGGTCCTAAAGACGTAATTTTATCGTCAGAAAGACGCCATATTTTGGTCCTAAAGACGTCATTTTTTAGTCGAAAATAAAGTCTTCATGAAGGAAACGTCATTTTTTGTTCAATTTTTTTTGGCAAAACACAACGTCTTCAGGAGGAACATTTTGAAGTCATTGGTTGGTCCTGAAGTCATTTTGTAGTCACTTTATGGTCATAAAAATGTCATTTTTTTTGTCAAAAACTAGGCCTTCAGGAGGAACGTTTCGACGTTATTTTTTGTTTATTTTTAGGTCGAAAATGACGTCTTCATGCAGGAGGAACATTTTGACGTCATGTTTTGGTCATAATGACCAGATTTGTTGGACATTAATTGGTAAAAAACGACGTTATTTTTGGTCATAACCAACGACGTCTTTTTTACCAATAAAAATGCCATGAAAATAACCAACTATGCTACTTGGGTTTGTTATCCATATTTTCTAGTCAGAAAGCTTTATGTTATATGAGACTCAACGAGCGATTCGATTTTCACCATATCTTCTGGGAGGTCCCACAACTGCTTTTTTTTAAATATTTTCCTCAAGGTACTCATCTCAATTACCATTTTTCCTTCACCTTTTCAACGAATGGTTACGACGTCGGCTTAAAAAATTATGAACTAAGACGAAGATGTAGCCTCCAGGAGAACAAACGAAAGGGGAATACTAATATAAACACATTTGGCATCGTGGGCTTGTGCTCATTCATTCATTCTTTGGGCTAACTAAAGTAGTAGATATGGATGAGGAAGAGCTTAATGACACGTTCCAGAAAATGGGGATAATTTTCAATCGCTTCCAAAAACTCGAGGCATTTTTCCCTCCTGATATCCTTTTGGTTCTGCGAAAGATGTTTTTGAACTATTTTTGCGCAGATTTTTCTCATCCACAATTCATTGGTCAAAATCTGATGAACGGTGGTGTGAGATAAATTCAACTCTTCCCCGGTCATTCTAACCGTTAACCGATGATCCGAACGCGCAAGATCCCAGATTCAGTCGACATTTTCATCGTTTCTTCAAGATGAAAGCCTTTCTCTACATGGTTGATCTTCAATCGACTCTCTTCCTCCTGAAAATGCTTTAAACCACCGAGCCCTGCCAAAAATGAACGTAAGAAAAACTTTAAAAACATAAGTTATTGTTTAGTTTTTCTTCAGTTTTTTTGCATAGATTTCGTCCAAACTGCAGTTTCACTTCAAAAGTTAAGTTTTTCTTAAGTTCATTTTTGGCAGAGAAAAAACCTGGGCCCTTGACAAAACACTGTCTCTGTAGGTCTGTTGAAGTTTTGAAAAAATTTCCGTTGCACTACGCCCGAGTCTGACACACCGTTGCTCGAAATTGATGTCACTCATTTTTAGAATGCACTAGGATAAACTGTTTCACTGAAAAAATCGCTAGGGACAACCGAATGACTCTATAGCAAGTTCAAACTCGTACTGAAGGCGTATCACGTGTTCATCTACCGCCTTTCCAAGTCACGCATCCCCATTGTTGACAGATCGAACGCTACGTTGCCAGTCTCATTACTTAATTTACGCACCTTGTGTGTGGTCATACCTGCACTTATATGGTCACACATATATTTATTTGGCTACAGATGCACTTGTATTGCTTTACGTTGGCCCGCCATTTCTCAACCAAAGTTAACCTGTTTGAGGTCTTAAAAGCCTTAATATTATTAGTTTTGTCCATTAATTTTTACACGTTTACAGGGAAAAAAATGTTTTTTTTTGTTTCTTTTAAATAATGTAAATTTGTATGCAGGTGCCCCATAATTGCAAATAACAAGGATGATAAAGGTTGAGAATGGCCACCCAAAGGCAACCAATCCCATTTATTTTCCCTTTTCTTACTTCTTAAAATCCGCTATATAACTAAAGCTGGTTGTTATTCGTGAAAACTTGATTCATATTAGCTAGAAATAGCTGGAAAGTAAATTGAGATTTTTAAATCTGACAGATGAAGACCGCCTTGTGGCCACCCAATTTCTTCATGTATTGTTTCCATTCAATGCACCCTAACGGAAATTTCTACCCATTCATGTGTAAAACTTGGAATATTTTTTTGGTATTTTTTTTGACACTACACCTATACCTCGCTATACGGCCTTTCGCTATAACTGCCTTTTTTAATTATGGCACTTTTTCGATTTACGGCCCTCACTGTTTCGTTATAACGGCCAAAAAAATACTGTAATTAAAGAAAGTGGCCAAAAAATGTGATAAATTACCCCAATTTGCATAAATAAGGTCGGATTTGGCTAACAATAAACAACTTATGTGTTTCACTTTGTTTAAGAAGGCAAACAAATGAAAATCACAATGCAGAATAATCGATTCGTTATACGGCTTTTTCGCTTTACGGCCAACTTTTCAAGAACGTATCTAGGTTGTAAAGCGAGGTATGGGTGTATTGTGAATTATCACGAGCCTTTTGGTTTTTTAAATGGGCATTAAGGTACCCTACCCAAATTACTGCAAAAAAAATACATTTCCCATGGTCGTTTACAAAAAAAATGTAAGTTTAGAAATCCAAAATTTTTCTGCTAAAATGTCCACAGCAGACTTTACTATAGGATTTCTTATTGGGCGCGTTCACTCCCTGGGAAGTAATCGGTTAGTAGCAGGATAAACTCACAAGAAGAATGGCTGTGAATGCTGTGGGAACACTAGTATACCGGGATTTTCGACTGGATAGTCTGCTGGAAGTCTAAGAATCCCCTTGCAAAAGATACTTTTTTTCAACTCAGTATACATTACAGTCAGCAAATAAATGCCATGTGGTAGGGGGGTCATACCCATTTTTAGGCGAATTCTCCTATGTCAGTAGCGACTTAGACATCATTGTGAAATGGAACATTAACGGAATTTACACTATCATTAGGAAGATTATTCCATCGTCTAATTGCATGCAAAAAGAAGGACCAATAGTAAGCATCCGTTTTAGCACGAAGCTCCTTCAGTGATTTAGAGTGATTATGTATACTTTTTAAAAGATTATTAGGCACAAAAATATGTGAAACAAGACGAGAATTATCAGGAAGATTAAAACGTTTGAACAAGCCCATAGATAAGCTTTCGCGTCTGGACCTCAGTGATTCCCAATTTAGAGAGTGAAGCATTGCTGTTACACTTGGGGAATGCTGGCCCCTAACAAATCGGGTTGCCCTACAATTCAGTTTCCCGCCTAGCTGATTGATAATTCGTCTGCTTGGCCCATACAAATTATCCCACACACTTTTTGTGAAGCCGTTTTGTATTCCGTTATTTTGAAGTGATCAGCAGTGATCGACGATTTTTTGTGGGGAGAAAAACAGAACCCGGGGAAGACTCATCGGGGACTTCCCAGAGCGTTCAGGGAAATGGTTAGTGATTGATACTTCCCGGGGATTGTCTCTGAACGCACCCACTATCGTCAGTTAACTGTGCATTTTCTTCTACGTTCCTGACTAACCCTGCCAAAAATAAACTTAAGATAAAAAATTTAGAAAATTTAAGTTATTCTTTAGTTTTTCTTCAGTTTTTTTGCATAGATTTCGTCCAAACCGCAGTTTTTCTGCAGTTTCACTTCAAAAGTTGAGTTTTTCTCAAGTTTTTCTTGAGTTTTTCTTAAGCAAAAATGAACTTAAGAAAAACTTTACTTATTCTTTCGATTTTTTGCATAGATTTCGTCCAAACTGTAGTTTCACTTCAAAAGTTGAGTTTTTCTTAAGTTTATTTTTTGCAGGGAAAGATCAGTAAGACATTTATGCAAAACTCATGCAAAAATATAAAACATAATATGGAATATATAGCAATATATAATTCCCCCCTCCCCCCCGCAAAAGCAAAAGTGAACTTGTTGTAGATCCACACGAAGCCTCCTCCTCAAGCCAAAGAATGAACCACGAGAATGACACCTGTTGCTTTTTGGATCACTACACGATAACACATGTACAGAGTGTAGCAATGTAGTACATATACATGTACAAGTATACCTGGCAGCCATATCAAGCAAGAGCATATTTCGGCGAAACAAACATCAAGAGCAAATAATAGCAAAAACCACCCTATAATTAGGATGGCTTTGTGTCTTTTGATGTTTTCAAGGCGGCAGGAATGTGGTGAAACACCCCCCTCCTCCTCCTCCTCCTCATTCCCTTCACTCTACTATATTTTTCAAGCAATCCACATCAGAGAGACACATTTATAAGAGGGGAAATACCCCGAAGGTATAAACTGAAGAATGACGCAATCCTAACAGCCTTGCATGAAGGATTTTCAAAAGGCGATTCTGCAACCTTGAATAAAAAGCAGAATTAATCATGTTAAAATGAATCGCAAATCAAACCACTTACAAGATTTTTGATAATGATACAGTTTACAACTCAAGGATATTGAGCAGCAGGTGGAAAGGCTGAGAGGAAACACGCTGACATCTAGGGTGTTTCTTGCCATAAATATCACTCAAAGATTGATTTATTGGTGTGACACATAGATGGCGCTGATAATTTCAAATGAGTCACTTGTAGAAATTGTATACACCGATGGTATTTAAAATGCAATATGTTTTCAGGGGTTTCACGAGATTTATAAAACAAGTAAGTTTCTTGTTTTTTGGTTTGTAATCGCTATTTTACTGAATTTAAGTTGTTGTAAATTATTAGTCCATGAAATTTTGATTTATGTTCTACACTAAAAGTGTCAGCATTAATTGACACCAAGTCGATTCTCTACCATGAAAATACACTAAAATTCATACCGTAAACTGTGGATGCTTTGGGCCAGTCATCATTTTGCCAAGTTAGAATGTTTTAAGTGGGTTTTATTGGGATTTTTCAGCCATAGGTTTGATTCATACTCTTCAGTCATATTTTGGTGACTTATCAATATTATGAATTCAGCATATTTTAAATGACAGCCATTTATATTGTGACGCCTATTTTTTATGTTTTATCTAATTTATTCACTTTCGTCTTAATCGGGAGGAAAAACTAAAACCATTGTTAAAACAGGTGAATAAAGCGATTCTTAAGTGCCCTAACTAATATCCATGTGAATATCAAACATTTATAACGCTGAACAGCTTTCTAATTCGAAGTTTTGCTCTATCTCCTACAGTTTAGATTTTAAAATCAAATGCGCCATGAAAATGACGTGCAGTGTAATGTTTGACATGGTTTATGGGCTCCTCATATTACATCCTATCCAATGAGTTAAGCACATTTTACCTATCGCCTTAGGTTTTAAAGATATTTGAGAGGCTCAGACATATGCCCCACCCTGTATATGGCTACTTTAGTCAAAAACCAGACATGGACAGTGAAATTTGGAGGTGATCCAAAAGTGAGTTTCTGCAATTTTGATTATATTACAGTAGAGTCACTTATACGAATGTGAGGGGAACAGAAAATTCTTCTTATAAGTGAATACTTCATATAAGTGAATACAATGTACATGTACTAGCAGGTTTCGTGGTTAAGGCCCCTTCACACTTCCACGTTTTCGCTACGTTACGCCCGTTGCGTTACGTTTTGACGTCACTAGCAGACAGCTTCGTGACGCGTGAAACGGCGTAAGGGCGATGTAAGAGAATAGAGAGAGTTTATATTTCCACGAATGGGGAAGCGAGATTTCCCGGCCAATGGGAAGAGAGATGAAAAAGCAGACGAAAAACATCGAAAATTTGAACAAAGGTACCACATAGGTGTTGTTCCGCTCGTATTTAGTATTGTTTTTTTTCTGGTAGAGTTGTTTTTATGTTGTATATGTACCACATATATTTTGTACAAGTGTTGGTGTTCCGCTCGTGTTCAGTATTATTTTTTTATAGAGTTGTTTTTGGAAAGTAGATAATCTGTAGTTGATAAAAAACGTTAATTTAGTATCACCGCTGTTCAGTATTTGGCAATCAGTATATCTCGAGGCCTACAACAAGAAAAGAAAAGAATAAGCTAAAGTTTCCTAAAGTATTCTTACGATAAAATGTTTATATCACGATAAAAACTAGTATGAAAAAGCGTGCATAGATGGCGTTGCAAGCTTTTTGACACAACGTTGACGTAATAAGTGTGTAGGGTGTCGCCGTAACGTAAGCCCACTTAACGTGACGTAAGCGCACTTAACGTAGTAAAACGTGGAAGTGTGAAGGAGCCTTTACTGTATTTTAATAAATAGAGAATAATTCTTCTTAAAAAATGTCGTTTAATAGTTTTGTCAATGTGTATATGTACAGACAAAGAAGAACAGAAACAAAAAACAAGATGTATTTGATATAATCACAAACAATAAGGTACACATGTAACTTAAGTTACATCTTCAGATATGTGCTTATTACGTCTTAAAAAACTCTGTAATTTAACTTGCATGTTTTTCCTGCAGGCTACATATTATATAAAATATAATTGGGATCGGTAAAAATATGCTTTTCAGCATGTTCATTTATATACATGGGTTTCAAGTCGGGATTAGCACATTTTATGGATTTATAGAGGTTATTCATTTACACAGGATGATTTTAGACAGGTTCAACTGTATGTGAATCTCGTGCAATTTAATTTTGTATCCATGTTTTATAGTCACATTAAATTATTTTGATCCGGCTTATGAACTGAGCTACAGTACGAAACATAGACTGTTTAGTTGCTAAATATGATTTAAAAATCATGATTCGCATGTTTTTCAGTGACTTGTACATCGTATTAGAAGCGTTTTCTGTTAAATATTGCGAGCTATAAAATGCTCAAATTAATAACCCTACATGATGATAAAGAAAAGCTGTCAAAATGCCAAGATATGCATCCGATTAAGCAGATATGGGGAAGATGATGAGCTAATCAAGATATAGGAAACACTGATAAATAAGATAAAACAGAAAGGTTCTGCTCAGCATTGGGGGGAAGTCACTATGAGTCATAAAAAAGTAGAACCCAATAAAAAAATCACAACTTGGTGACAAATGCTTAGATTTAAATGAAATTTAGCAATTACATAGAACAATAGTGTTGGAACAAAAATAAACTAGAAAATGTGTTTAAAATGCTTTCCGGTGGCCTTTACAAAAACCCGGAGTCTAACGCGCCATTCTTTGAATGATGAATCGATTATACGCCGGTCGAGTTCAATCCAAGTTTTCTTAATTCGTAGTTTCGAGTCTTCGATATTATTAATCTTCGATTTGTAAACCTTTTCCTGGAGAACTCCCCAAATTTTGTAGTCCACCGGATTCGATTTCGGACTGTTTGCTAGTCAGTGGTTGGGTTCCATGAACTGTGGCATTTCCGGTTGCAGAAGTTCAACTGTTTCTCGAACACGGTGAGCAGGTGCACCATCTTATTGAAAAATAAAAAAATCTAAAAAAAAAAAATAAAAAAAGTTTTTTGTTCCTACACTATTGTTCTATGTACATAAGTGCCAAATTTTATGTTAATCGAAGCATTTTTCACGAAGTTGTGTGATTTTTTTTATTCGGTTCTACTTTTATATGACTCACAATGTATAATTGACAGATATGGAAATACCATTTATGGACCTATATTTGGAACATAATATGGCATATCTTGCATCTGGGTAAAGTACATTGTATATGAAATTTCTGAATTGAATTTTTCTTTGAAGTTTTCGGTAAATTGTGGATAACGTTTTTCGTATATAATTTCGTATAAAAACCTGTATTTTTTTTGTTGATAAAATCCTTTACAATAATGGGGTGTCCAGAGTCGGTATCGCCTGCTTACTTATTATCCTAACCGTCTTTTGGCCTTCATGATAAAAAACCTTCATTCAAGTTTCAAGATTTTAACCATTTATTATATGAATAACATGGCCAATTGTCATTTTGACACTACATATAGTTTAAAGAACATTCTTCCAAGAAAATTTTTACTAAAAAGAGCAACGTTCAGAATTCCGTACGAAAGATATAAAAAATTCAAAAATAATATCTCACTTTTAAAAGTAATACAATGTAACATAAACGTATTTCGTGCATGATTGGCATCCAAATATACAATTATGATGGATGTTTGTCAGTAATCCATGGTGGAGTAATTATATATTTCCATATATGCCTTATTATGTCCCATTTATGTTTGAAAAATGCATGGCGATTTATGTCGATGCATAGAAGAAAATCTTGGCAAATTTTTTAAAAAAAATTAGTATGGCACATGTATATATATTCCTTTTATAACGAAAATTACAAAAGTAACCAACATTTTAATGACGTCACTTGTTGTAATCCTTGTGACGACTTTTGTTGACTGAACAACCATAAGTTTCGGTTGTGGTGAGTATTGATTTTGCACCACCTGCATTGAATTAGTCACATTTCGATTCAGATATTGATTTTTCTCACCCATTTTTCTGTTTTCAAAGGCAACACGTGTGTTTTCTTTCAATTTATTTAATTGAAATTACAAATTTGTCCAGAGGCTATCACGTTAGTTTTCTACAAACTGAAATCTTTAAATACAGTATTTTTAAATAAATAGAGCATGCATGGATTGATGTCTGTTGCATTTTTTATTTGTAAAACTAGCGCAGACAGCATTTTTTATGCCACATTTTTCACACATGCAAACATTTAGAATTCATGACCTAAAATAATTTACAGAATTTCTATAAAATTATCTCATCAAATCTAATGATTGCTGAGGTTATATAATTCAATTGTATTTTTCGTAAATGTTGACTATTTTTATTTTGTATTTATTATTTTGTGTTTATTTTTACTTTTATTGTGATTATTCCATATTAAGATGTAATGTAAGCATTGTTGGAAATGTAATTTTGATGGCTTGGCAATGTTGGCAATTAAGTGTAAAAGGCTAGGACATGTTTTAAAGTTTATGTAGCCGGCTAAAATTTAGTGTAGATGACTAGACCATGTTGGAAAGGCAATTTAGATGACAAGGACATGTTCAAAATGTAATGTAGAAGTCTATATTTCAGTGTCGATAACTAGGACAGGTTGGAAATTCAATACAGATGGCTAGGACATGTGGGAAAAGAAATTTTGACGGTCAGGACATGTTGAAAATTTAATGTAGAAGGCTGTAATTGATTGTAAATTACTATTACGTGTTGGAAATTTATTGTAGAAGGCTACAATTTAGTTTAGATAACAAGGACATGTTGGAAATGCAATGTATAGATGGTTAGACCATGTTGAAAATTAAATATAGGAGGCTATAATTTATTGTAAATGGCTAGGATATGCATGAAAGGCAATTTAGATGGTCAGGCCATGTTGGAAATTCAATGTAGAAGGCTATAATTTATTGTAGATGACTAGGACATGTTGAAAATGCAATACAGATCGCTAGATGGCCAGGAAATTCAATGTAGAAGGCTATAATTTATTGTAAATGGCTAGGACATTTGGGGAATTCAATGTAGAAGGTTGTAATTTATTTTAAATTACTAGGACATGTTGGAAAGGCTTTTTAGATGCCTTCCGGGTGGAAAATTTGATTTTAGACATACATGGAGTTATATATGGCATATATGGCCATGTATAAGCCATATATGGCC
>JAQGAE010003542.1:0-14469 GCA_034696685.1 Julus scandinavius | reverse complement strand
AACTCGTGGTTTTATATAACCTCAGGTTAGCTAACCTTTTATTTAACCTTTGTTGGTGCAACCGGCCCTAAAGGAACCTTACTAGAACATAGACCAACAATTTGTTTGCAGGGGCAGTGTTTCTATGTAACAAGAAAAAAAAATTGATTATCGAATGGCCGAAATGCCAATTCCATTCTCTTAAAACTCTCGCACTACGGTCGTGTCCGTACCATTGGTTTACCTTTGTGCTTTGCCGCATTTTCACGAGCCAACTAACGTTAATGACACCCGATGCATCATCTTAATCCATCGGATAAAACTTCGACAAAAGCTTGCTACAAAACAGCTGAAACTTTTCTAATCGGGCAGATTCAGGGTTTCTGCCATCTCTTGAGGGAGAGTCTCGTGTAGTAAGCCCAGGTTTATCGCAGAAAAGCCGGGCAATTCTCTCAGTTCAAAACGGGCAGACTTAATAAGCTAACTGCTCCCTGCGGCTTTAAAACTGACAAAAAAGGGCAACAAAAGCTCTGGCTGAATTAAGTAGATTAAACAGAAACATTTGCAAGCACAAGATAGAACCCAGGACTGCAGTTGGACAAATGAGAAAAGCAAGCAGAAATTCTGGCGAAATGCCCCGTTTGCGCTTCTCCTACAGTCTGAAATGAATTTCAATAAACGCAATTAGATGTAATAAGCCAACTTGAATTCGGTGTAGAAAAAAGGAATACACCTCAATCAATAACGACGGTTAGAGCTAAAGCCTAGGAGGTGTGGCCGCAATCCGAGCTTAGCATGCAACACCGCTATTAACGACAAAACGAATTAAGCTGCTGGTATAAATTAATTAAAAACGTGGACTTAGCTTTGTTAACTGGGCTCATGAACCAAATATAGAAGCTGAAAACAACTACAACAACAGCAATTAAAAATTAGGCATGCAGCATGAGAGTAAAAGCTCCTAAGTTATTGATGATGTGCTGCAAGGTGTCGAGCACCACGACTGCAGAAATTCCTGTGAAAAACTGAGAAGAAAAAAAAGCAGTTATCCAATTTTGAAAAAAAGTAAGGTTTATACATTTGCATCAGAAGTGCTCATCGTGCTTTTTAACCTGCAGAGAACGAATTAAAAGCTCGCATCAACAAGAAATTGTTAGTGCAGTCTGGTATGCGTCATCCAAGTTAATAGCTATACGGAAGTTGCTGGTACATCAAGCTTATTACCACTCTTAATTAGATCCTTTAAGGATCATTAGCAGTCCAGTACATGCTGTTGCATAGAAAAATTAAATTACTGGCATATATAACAAGCAACCGCTTGTAATGATGCTCTACTGTCAAGTCAGTGCCACGCGGTCAAGTGCACTGCGAGTGCGAACTAAATTTGCATAAATGACTTTGAACAAGGAATTTAGTAAATTCCCGACTGATAAATGAGGATAGAATGGCGTGTGAATGTTCCCAACCCTAACATATCAATGTTCATCAGACATTGAGAATGACAACCAGAAAGCATCGATTAGTCCACAGATTATGCACATAAATCACACAATTCCCTGCAGAGCTAATTTATTCCAATTTCATAAACATTCAGTGCTCACCAATCTGGAAATTAAGCGAATATGGATTTATGAACAGATAGTAAGTGACACCAGGCACCACATGAAACATTAAGAAAGACATTGGAAACCTAACCATTAGAGTGGATGGAATTTTTGAACACATTTTCCAAAGTTTGCACATGAAGGACTTCCGTTTCACAACAACTTTTCTCCCATCATCTCTGCATGACTGGATTACCTCAATCACTTCCGTTACATCACATGCACTTAGATATTATAGGGACCTTTTCAAAACAAAGACGTACTGCATAGTCTTGCATCAAAAACCTGTCAGGGTTTTTACAAAAAAAATGGTTAACAGTATCATTAGACAAGAATTAAAGACAAGATTGCCAAAACAAAGGTGAGAAACTGGATATTTACAACATTTAACCACAGAAAATTTTAATCAGAATGCATCTAGAAATAGAACTGGAAATTTGGCAAACCAGATTTTGGCCTTCTTGAAGCGGGAATATGAAACGTTAAAAAAAATCTAAATTGAATATTGGGTAATAGAGAAACTAAAACCTTTTATAGTTACACAAAAACACAAAATAAATCTATGTGAAGAAAATGAGAAAAGATCATGATAGCGTCCTGGTAGACTGTCAAAACATGACAAACAGCACTGCAATGCAAACAAAGGTCAAACTTCTTTAAGATAATTTTTAAAAACTCAATTGTTTGACAAGTAGCAATGACATGCATTCTTATAAAAAACTGAACGTTTTGTTCAATTTCAGTTCCAAACACACATCAGATAACTTTTTGCCTTCCCCAGGGAAACATTGGTCAAATGGGACAATTTGCTAGTAAAAAAAAAAAATGTAACAACTTGAAACGGGTAGTCCGAATGAAGAAATGAAAAGACAATTTAGCAGAAAAAACAAGACAGGAAAGTCTTTTATCTAGACAACTTTTGTAGCCAGATAAAGCTGCCAACATCAGTCTGTTAACTCGACAACACAATGGTCCACAACGCTTTTTTCCCAAAAAGCCCACTCAATTGTTTAGGGCTTGGCAGGTCAGTCAATATCACTGACAATAGTACTGGTTTTTTTTTTACAACAACAGCTATCATTAAAAAGGCAGAAATAACAGGATGAGGCAGGATATTTCATTAAAATTGGGGCAAAAATACCAAAGTTACAAAAAAGAGGATATGAAAGACTGTGCATCCTTGCTCTGCATTTTGGCAACTAAGTCGTCCAAACATTGACTCAAATGATGAATAAATGAACTCTGCTAATGAAACCATCATCACCTCATGTCATCATCCACATGCATACAAGATTCAGAGTCGATGATTGAAAGCACTCTCAAATAATACAAGCAGGGCACGTAGCCAATTCCTGATCACGACACTGCAAAATTGCAAAATGCACTTTAAGAACCTCATGTCATCAGACGTTATTCTGCAGAATTTGGGAACTTCCTCACATCATATCGAAAGTATGCGCTTTAAAAATATGCCCTTTGGTGTACAATAAGCTTGTGCATCGCCCTGGTAACACGAACTAGTGCACCGTGCACGTTATGAGGCACCATTAGAAGCCAACATCCGTTATTTATAGTTTTAACTAATGAATATTATAACGTATAAAGGCTTTTAGGAAATTGAGATAATCCAGTCCTAGTAGTCCACCAACAGTTTTCACAGAAGCTGTTGTAAAGAGCTTTGCGCATTACGTCCGTTGGAAAATTATGCCGAAACTACTTGAGATGGGTCCAACAGGTAAGCAAAGGGTTTTTTTTTGCAGTTCACGATGCGATTGTGGTTTTTCCATCATAGCCATTGTGGACTAGGAGTCTGGGTCAGTAATTTGAAAATCCTTTTGGGACATGTCCAAAATCTTGAGCATTGCTCGAACTTCCCCTTCAACACGAGCAGCTCATCAAAATGAAAACCGCCAATGAAAAACAAACCATTAATCATTATTGATCGCAACAGGCTCGTTCGGCATCATGGAAAATTTCAAACATGTGTTCCAGTGGGGGCATTTATGCGTCATATGTGGCATCGCAGACAGTGCCCATATCTAGCAAGGTATCAAAAACCGTTAAATATTTAAAAAGCGCTGGGTTTATTACTGCAAAACTGCTTTTTCTGATATAATAATCCATAAAAGTGCCTCAGTGAACGGCCTGGTAACCTTGATACAGTGTACTTGGGCGGCTGGCTGCTAAATGCCCTTGGTATTGATCGGTGCCCGTCTCAATGTTAGGCCGATGCCTCATACGATTCAAAAGGCGCAGATTCAGGGACAATCCGACAACCGACACCAAAAAAACCGATATGACATCGGCTGTTGAACTTGGACTAGTCAGGACCAACGACTTAGTCAGCAGAGGACAAAGCGATTGTCCCATAAATGTTCCCAAATGCGTTCAATTCCAAGGACATAGAGTAACGATTTCTGCAGAGTTGGGGACCAGAATCTCCAGGCAGGTGGCGTCTCCATTCACCTTTATCAGTAATATAACACTTGATTTTTATACATTCATGGTTCTGTCAAATACATGCAATTGATGTACATGGTCCACCAATGATTACTATTAGACAACCAACTCCCTTCCAGATCCCATTTTTACACAACCAAGATGCCAAAACTGCACAAAACCAGCTTGTGAAACTAGAAAATACTTTTTGTACTTTGGTTCTATACCCCATCAAAGCAATCCTAACCATCAGAACGCAGCCTATATGTGGATTATTTCGCAATTAGGACAACTTTGTTTACGTATCAAATCCAAACATCCGTATTACAAAAGCACATCTGCGACATACACATGACACACGATAGCATATCGCAAAATAATCACAGATTAATAATTTAAAATATTCAGTCGATGTTTACCCTGGCAAGAGCATTTCATAACAGGAGAACGTTATGACATCCAATCTGGCAAACTTTCTACTAGCCCCCTACCGAGCAATGCCTTAAACTTAACAATAAATCCATTGATCACACATTTAAATAAACATCAAATTTCATATAGATAAAACTGCAGTGTGCATTTCACAAACTCAACAGCTTAAAAGGCAGCTCTGACAAAATCTACAAAAAATCTGACTTGTTACGAAACCATCATTCCAGATTTTCCAGTTTGATTGCAATTACATTGCCACATTTCTCGTTGCGCAAAACATTGCATTAGATAATTTTATAAATTTGTTGAAATCCACAGCACGTATATCAGGCAGGCACGCATCCTGCACGAAGCTCGCAATTTACCTTCCATGTCATGAGCAAACTATATCAATTTTCTGGCAGTGTTTCAACAGACACATATTACAGGTTGATGACACGCCACGTTATTTGTTGAAAAAATAATAGAACTTTTATAAATTTGGCAGCGTTCCACGATGGAACTAGGTTTCACCTGATGAACTGATATATTTAGTGGAGACTATCCATATCGATCTTAGGGTGCGACAGTTGCCAGAGGCCACCTGTGAGCCTCTGGTTCTGTTGGACGGTTACACTGTTGCCTTTTCCTAATATTGCCAAGTTCTCGTGATTAGAAAATGAGTACAAATGTGTTTGGAAAATAGTCCAAAGTTCAGAAACATCTGCTTGAGTTGAGATAAGGTTTCACAAACATATGATACAGGTGCAATTTTAAGTTTTTTGCACAAGACATTTTCCATTCATGAAACAGGCATCTTTCAAAAACAATCTCCACCAACAATATCAAAATTCCAGCAAATGCAAATTTTCGAAATGCATGACAACTAAATGCGCACCTGCCGAATACTTCATGACAACATCAAACTGCGTGTTGGGAAATATTAGGCCTCCATCAGGTGCTTTTTTTTTATCATAAAGCAAGTACAAAGTTGATAAATTGCAACAGAATTCACATTACGAATTTCGAAATTCGTACTGAACAGTATAGCCCGGGAAGTTCCTTGGGATAGCAAGAACTGTTTTAAAAATACACAACAAGTCCAAAATTGGGTTGAAACTGACATGAACCAGCACAGCAAGAGTAAACACTTGTGTTGTGCAGGGGAGGATTGGGGGAGGGGGGGATAAAACAACCCAATAACATAACCAAAAACAACATCTCCCAATGGAATGATTGGCTTATTGTGCATGGCAACCGCACACGGGCAACCTCAAGTAAAGCAGAATGTGCATTTCCGTCCAGGTGATCTTGTGACCTGTCCTTCCTCGCAAAAACCAGGTCGTTCAACGTCACTTCAGCCAACGTTTCTCAGCTGTTGTCACGCATAGAGCACGCGATGGTAACAGCCCAACATCTCCACGGAAGTCAGTAACCTTGATGATGGTTAGCTTTCGTGGAAAGCTCGGGCCAAGTGCCAAAATCGGGCCTCTCGGTACTGGCACTGGCCACGCGGCACTACTAAAAAAACAACACACACACATGAAAAAAACTGCTGGCATATCACATTCGAAAGGTGTGTCCGGCAGAATGAAAACATTTCCTCATTGCATCAGGTTGGCTCATCAAGGTCTTTCGATTAACCAAAGCTGTCGATGACTGGTTGGCCAACCAGCTCAGATGACTTCTGCGAAAAGGTGACGCAATGAGGGGCAGCAAATAATTTTAAAAAAATAAAAATCCGGCAGGAGTTACATTGATTATGTAGGCCAACAATTTTCGGGACCTATTAACCCGTCCCATTTTTGGCGTCCAATTAACTATGAAAGTATGCCTAGTTAAAAAAGTAGTAAAATTACCAGTTTGAATTTAGAGAAAATTTGGCATAATTTTGGCTAGAAACTAGGAATTTTAATCGGAATATATAAGGCAAGCAAATTATCTATTTTAATTATTTTCAGAAAATCTTAATTCTTACATTCTGTTGAAATATTCTGTAAATTCAAAGAATACATTCAGAACGTTTGACTTTCAGGACATTCATACTTTGCAGCTGTACGACCTATTTAGTTATTTACACAAGTGACCAGGACCATTTGTCAACTCGCCTGTCCTCCTGTTGCCATGTCCTGAGGGCAAACTGGCAAGAAATACCCTAACCATGGCAAACACGTCAAGGCCACAGACCCCAAAACTAACTACGATTCCAAACTGTTCATTTTTGAGGGCTATCCGCCAAGTGTCCCATTACGAGGGGAGGCATTGACATCGTGCCTGGGACAAAAAGAAAGGAAAAACAAGATAAAACGCACGTTCATTTGTTGTTGACCAGTTGACCACTAGATTGCATGCTACAAAACATTAAAACAACAAACTAGTGCGAAATTGGAGCTTGCTTTTTTAAACATTTGCAGCAAATTCTGGGAAAACGTTGTATGCTGTACAAGGATTGCGTGCAAGCAGTTACTCTTCTGAGAATCCTGCCCCAGGCAGGTGTGAATCACAAGCCATGGAACTTCAGGTAAACATTAATAAATTCTGCAACTAATAAACCTTGGTCAACGCTCTTCGCCGGGTTAATAAAAACCTCAGTAATTTTTTTTGCTAATAAACCCTCGCGAGTCGATTATAGCGGGTAACGCTGTAGCAAGCCGCAGTGCCATACGTGCTCCAAATGGAAATTTCCATCCTCGAGCAAATTATCCCTCGGCGTTTATTAATGAAAAAAAGAGTACTTCAGTTTCCGTTTGGAAACAAATGCCCACCGTTTGTATGTACTTTCCTATGAGGCATCGTCTGCTCAGCTGACATCGACCACAGCGAGGCGTGTCATTTCCCTTTTTAAACATTTATCGATGTGTCTGTCTACGCATATTAGCGCTATAAACGTGGATCACTTGAGCCGCCTCATTTGCATATGCAAATTGGCACCTCCCGTGCTGGTTGGCACCGTGGTCTCACGCAATTTTTCCTGCATTGTGGGTAGACAGCGGTCCATTCTAGCAGGTAGAACTTACCAACTTTGACTGCTCGACCGCATTGCGGTTCGACAAAAACTTGCGGTAATGCAACTGAAACTCAAAATTACCAGACCTGATGCAATGGTCCATGCAAAACTTTGTGATGTTCAAAAATAAGAACAGTACGTAGGTGGTAAAAGTCCTAACGAAAGTTCAGATTTATTAAATGTGCAATTTCGCAATCATATCTACGTGGCTCCTCCCTACCATGTGCCATTTGTTTGCTGAATTGGTACAGAGTTGAATTGGCAGATTAGGTCTGTTTAATGAGAGGCTATGATCTCTCTGAAATTTCTTTTACGAACATTTGCCTGCCCGAATCCATGTTGCCATCTAAACACCTGCATTTTTTGTTGTTGCAATTTTGAGGTTTTCAATGTGGCAAAACCACGGTTTTGATCAAATGTTGCTTTCCCTTTTCAATCGTGGCTTTATTATAGTTTTTGTCTGCAATGTGCATTCCAGAAAGACCCTCCTTTCTTGGTTTTCTCAGATTTGTCCCCCTCCCAAACGAAGAAATTTACATTATCATCCCTTATTTCGCCCAAGGCGTTTCAGGAAATCATGAGTCAGGGTATGGATACAAAGCAAGAAAGAAATGAAGGGAGGACAACAAACTGTTCACACGAAACAAAAACGCTTTATGATTTCAGTTTGCTTCAACGCAACGAATCCCGAAATGTGCATCAAGTTAGTGCGAATCACAAGTGAACTTTTTAAAGTTTCAGCAACATGTTCGTACATGTCTCCACTATCGTTATATAGCCAGCTGCCTGGCAGTATACGACTACAACAGCATTAATGCGATCATACGATCCATTACGCATTAGTAGGAAATGCACAACAAAACTCTGATAACGGCCACACAAAAAAGCATAGAAAAAAAAACGAATTTTTCAAACCCGTTGCGCCCAAGGGAAAATCTACGATCAGCTGTTCCCACAGGTCGACCCCCAGCAGAGCGAAATGCTAGGTTTTGTGGTGTATAGCAAGATGTCATTTTCAGTTGTAAAAAAAGCTTAAAAAACGGCTGACAAGCGGGGAGATCTACGACGGACGATGGTGCGCCCGTTTCGCGCTTTTCAAGGTAGAAAAACGAGCGAATAAATTGGGTTAAAAATGACGTTCCCGACCTTGTGCACTCCCTTCTCCATCCAACAACAGCCAAAAAGTCTACTCACCCAGCACAAACTCCCATTGCTCGTTGCCGAGGGATCGCTCTGGCACCACTTCCAGCTCCAGCATGGTAAAGGATTGCTTTTCCCGACAGTTCTATCAAATTGTTTCGCACATCAATTGTTCGCGATTCCGAAACGCAAATAATTTCACTCCAGCTGACATCTCTTTGTTCCCAACGTCGAAGCCATTTCTGTTTTTCTTCTGACGGACCGCGCATGCGCACTCACCGATTGCGTCATTTCCGCTGACCTCCTTTATTTTCCTTCCGAGGTCATCGGGAGACCTATTACGATTTCGTTTTGTTTACTTTTTATCGTCATGTTAACATTATTTGTATTTTATTTTATCCTACTTTGGCATAGAAAAAAATAAAAAATTATAAAGAGCTATGGAAAGTTTGGAAATAGTTGAACGCCCTTTGAGCAGATGACATCATAGCACACCAATCCTATCGATGTGCCATTCTGCGGATTGCATTCGTGGCATGTGTGCCACGATTATTAGGTTTTTATGGAATTTTTAAATCCGAATTACTAGTATTGAATGTAATTGGAATTAAATTATGTCTAATATCGTCTAGAAGTTGTAAAAAGACAAAAAATTAAGTATTTGGTTACCCAAATAACTCGTCAGGGAGCGCCACAGATCACGGATTATATGCATCTTAAAAATCGAAATATTTATTAAAAGCTTACAAAAAAATGTCATTTTACTTATAAATACGGACAACACCCTGCAATAGGTACTAGTTTAAGGAAGTAATATAAACGTAACGCCATACAGTAGTTTACTTGCAGACTTTTTTAACCCGCAAATGATGCACGTTAATAACTGGGTCACTTGGCAAACATGGCGACTTCCCCACCAGATATGGAGGTGCGTAAAATATGTTTTCCTTAAATTTAATTGTCATACCTTATTTATAGAAGTTTTTAAAGGGAGATTTATGGTACCTATACTCTTAATATAAACAGTTGCAACTATGGGTATAGTTTATATAAATAATGTTATGTTTGAGTTACAGCTAGCTGATTGGCACAACTTGAAATTGTAACCGATTTTCATGAAAACCTTATCATTTCCATGCCCTATATCACAATCAAAATACATTTTAAGATTTAGCATTTCAGAAAACCTTCAAATTATAGACAGTTTCAGGATACCTGCTCAGAAAGATATGAGTAGCAATTGATGCATGCATTTAGTATGAAGTATACACCACCAGCATTAGTTGGTTAAAAATGCTGAACATTACCGTTGAAGCAAGTATTATATTTAGTAGTTTTTGCTGAACAGAGGGTTCAGAGGTTATGTTCCCAAGTCATGGCATGTTGCAAAACGATATTGACACACAAATTGAATTTTCAATCTATACAGGAGCTGAAAGAACCGGATGTATTTAATCGAACAAACCTAAGGCGGCAGGGATCCATCCGCAAAGTTCTGCCTGCCGTGCCAGATATGGACACCCAGTTGAGTATGGCAGCCAAGATGATTGACCGGCGAATCGGCTCTCCTCGAGGCAGTCACAGCTACGGGCCCTTTTTTCTGGAGTACTCATTGCTGGCTGAATAGTACGTAAAACCGACCGTGTCTGGACATCCTGCACGTTTTTCCTACTAAAAATAACGAAAGCATGAGTTCGCTAATGTTAATTATATTGCCTTGCAGTAGTTTACTCGAGAAACAAAAACTGCCTGGGATTTACGTTATTCCCGCTGCAAAGTCTCCCTTGCGTAAGCTTTATTTTGAAATAATTGCTCGAGAGACTGCATGGTTCACGATACTTTTAACTTATCAAAACTTGTGAAAATATCGTTTTTACAGAATGGCTTGGTGTGATGTTCATCCGACAAGGACTCTATCAAGGAGGTGTTTTCAGGTTCACCGTCCATATTCCGGAAAAGTATCCTGACGGAGACTGTCCAGTAAGCATGAATTGGTGTTCATGTCAAAAATCTTTTTAGAAATTCCAAATTACACATTTCCGTTTGTTTTTGTTTTTTTACAGGGATTTGTTTTCGAGACGCCAGTTTACCATCCCCAAATCTTTGCCGACACAGGGTCGCTCGACGTCAAAAAAGGATTTCAGAAATGGCGGTAGGCTTCTGCACGTTGGAATTACACAGAAATGGTTCTTTCAGAGCAACGTTAATGTGTTTCATCATTCCTAGGCGGAACGTAAATCACCTGTGGCACCTTCTGCTCTATGCCAGGCGAATATTTTACAAAATCGACGTTAGCGAGCCTCAAAATAGCGAAGCTGCAAACTTGTAAGTGCTGCAGAATTTAGAAAACTGGGCTCATTGCGACTTTCAGTTAAACGTTTTCCCCGTTTTCCAGGTACGAAAACGACTTGGTTGCCTTTCGTAATCGAACGTCCGAGTGTGTGCAGTACAGTATCGATAGAATGTACGATCCGCCGACAACAGATGATCCCCATGCAATTCGGTACGCCATAAAATCCAGAATTTGATAACGGTTTCTTTGAAGTAGAACAAGAAAAATTCTCATTATGTTTTCATGATGCAGGTTTTCCGTGTGGGATCCGAAAGTGCACGGCGATCTCCAACAGAAATTAGTCGGAAATAAGGTAATGCGGGTGTTTTTTTGTAGATACTTTAAAGGAAAAGATTTGTAAGTGCTAAAATTTGGTTTCAAATTGCTTTTAGAAGCTGGAGAACGAAGCTAAACGACCCCCGGTGCCTGGCCTATCCTGGGTTCAAAAGGGATCACTTCAAATATTCAGCCGTGACAAAACCATGTCCTGACAATAGGATATTCTTATAACGTGTGATAAAAGTGCATTAATATATATTTTACAGCCGTAGTCCCTTACAGCTGATATAGTCCAATCAGTATTTAAAGTCACGAGTACTATGCAAATTAAGGCAATAATTTAAGTGCTTGACCATTATTAAACAAAACAATTGTACTGTTTATAAGATATTTTCATTTAATTTTAAAGATACCTTGAGGAGATTTTGAACAAGAGTGTGTAGCATAGCACCATTTCTAACTGATAGAATTGATAAAATTCAATTTGCTGATACTCGTGACTCACAAGTCAGAGCAATGTCTTTGTTATTGCTCATACAAACGCATTCTTCCCTAGACGGTATTCATTAACTTCCATGTTCAGAATTCAACTTGGGATGCCTTGTCAACCCGTTGTTGTAGCACTGCGAACGGTTTTTTAAATAGACACATTTTGTAAGTTTATAATGCCAGATTGTTGAAATAACCGAAAGTCGCTCAAACAGCAATTTAAATGTTAGAATACTTGATATTATTGCACATTCTGTACAAAGTAAATATTGTAAAAAACAACAAATCCTTGAAAGTATCTTTACAATGCATAACTGCAGAACTGACTATTGGTTGCTCATGGCGTTGTTTACTTAATCAACATCAAGCATGCCAACAATGAACAATTTTAATGTTAGATTCAGCTAAATAATATGATTTCTGTGCAAATTTGAGCTGTAATTCTACAGATATGTTCTATGTAATAAAACCAATAGAACACTGATACTTACTCAAACTTTCTTTCATTTGTTTTCGTCTTTCACCAAGTTAAACAGGTCGTTAGTTAGTTTAATTTTGACGTTTTTCCACATGAAATGCGTCGGTGGCATAGATTCCCCGTTGTCAAACGAGAACAGTTTGCTAAACTCGATGGCGAGACTGGACTTTATCAATCCGACGCCACCTACTCTTTCCATTGCCGGATGGTAAACCCGCCCGGTGTGCGGGAACATGCATAGCCTCTCTGGTTCAAAAGGCACTTTGAGCAGGTTCCCCGCATGTCCATATGCAATTATGTCCCCGGTTTCGGTCCCTGGAATCACGCCAGTGAAGACCACCGGCCGGTCATCGCAGCGTACATAATTGATCTCTGGGCCACAAGGAGAAACGTAAGGAAAATCGGGCTGATATGCATCTGATGTATTAATCTTCAGGCGGTTGAAGAAGAATGCAAGAAATTTCTTTTCTGGAAACGATACAAAACAATTGAAAAATTCAGTAGTAAGGTATTGAGCACTACTGTAATTGCTTCATACCTTTAAAGCAAGATGTGAAATTTTTCATCCTAGAATCGTCCAGAAACAGCTAGAAAGATAATTAGGACAACTGCAATTGATCCAACATTATAAATGCAGGAAAATTTCGCACGTGCTCGTATGTCATCGAATATACTGTTTAGTGGGCAAATTTGGGACACAAATTGTGAATTTTAACCACAGATTACCCGAAAAGTGGTGCATAATTAGGCAAAGTTTATAGCTAAACAACTTTACACTTGGGAATGTTTATTGCCAAATGACCGACTAGTTTAGCAAGTTTTGACTGTTTTAGGGACTAGGTGTGAACATGCAGGTGAAGAACTTCATACTATACGTTGTAACGAAGTTCAAGGAACTTAAAAATTAGTGGAAGAACAGTTCACAAACACACAAATCTTAAAAGAAACATGTGAATTACTCTTTCAAAGCTTGAATCAAGAGTTTGAGAAATGCACCTACCATGCCTTGATGATCGATAAAATAGAAATATTCTCGCACATTTGCCTCTGATAATCTCCCCTGTACATAATTAATACCTCTACTGCACAAACGCTGTGCTAACACGCTTTTTGACGGTGTTGAGAGTCTTTTAAGGCCGTTTAAAATCATTTAAAAATCGCATCCAAATCTCAGCTGTTCGAATCGAATTTCCCTAAATGCCACCACCAGATGGCACTAATAGCCAGCCTGTCAAAACTTTTTTAGTTGTTTAGGAATCCCAAGGTTGGGGTGAGGGTTCACTTGGCGGGCCCGGTCTGCATGCAAATGAGCAGGTGAAATATGTGGGAATGTGGCGTATGTTGCCCTCTCTGTTGCCCCGGGCTAACCTGCATTCCTTACGAGGTTTCCTTATGAGGTTATAAGTTCGGGATGACCGGGTGCCGGTGCCTTTCACCTTGTCTTCTTCACGCAGCTCTGCGCCTTCTGTCGAACTTCGGAACGCGGCTCCACTCGTTCGTAATCCGGATTGTCCACGAACTGATTATAATCGGATTCGCTGGCCTCCACGGAGCTAGCGTCGCTAGGAACTCCGATGCCGACGCGTGGAAATCGCGTTCTATACTTCGACGGCAGTTCGACTGTGTCATCCGTGCATTTGTCTTCCTTGCATATTTTGCTACCCTGACGTGCTCTCCTTTCCGGCTTTCTCTTGACCCCGCACGAAGTCGACGGAAAGGGCACGCAGTTGTCGTCGGGCAGCGTATCCAGCAAAGACTCGCGTCCTAGAAGCCTGTTTATCCGCCTCCAATCGGGCTCAGGAAAGTGTTTTTTGACTAGAGATTGAAAAACGCGCCCTTGGCGGTGGATACGAAATCATGTAATTCTCCTCCAGCGTCTTCCAGCTGATGCAGAGTCCGAGCCACCCCTGTCGATTGCAAGCCGATCACGATGCACTTGTTTTTCACGGCCTCCCTCGCCAGCTTGACAGCGTGTTTCACTTTAAACGCGATGCACATGTATTTAAAAAACCTATGATGCGCCGACCAGAACTGTCCCCACATCGTTTTCTTCTTCCTCGGCTCTCCGCTGATCAACTCGACAGCTTCCTGGAATTTATCGCGGGCGTCGACCCACAGATTTTTCATATACTCTAATAAACTCCGTTGAGATCGAGTAATTTCTTCAATCTTAAAACTTATGCCCGCAAAACTAAGTGGTGATCCATAAATTGTCACACTTTTTTGCCTCTTTTTAAACACCCCCCCCCACCCCTTTGTCACAAATTTTACTACACCCCATCCATAATGATGTCACAACCCGTCGATTACT
>JAQGAE010003541.1:0-14469 GCA_034696685.1 Julus scandinavius | reverse complement strand
TTGAGCTGGTAGATTTTTTTAAAATTAATAAACAAGTTTGAAAAATGCCCGTTAATTTGCCCACGCTGCCAGCAGGTAGCAGCACGAGAATTCAAATTAACACTTGTTTATTAATTTTAAAAAAATTACGAGCTCAAAGTGAAAAACGAAAAAGTGATACCATTGCTGATTTCTCAAGCTATTTTAAGCAATTTTTATTTTTATTTAATCTCTTTTTGTTTGGCTGTAATTGTGTTTTAGAATTTCACCCGTTGAAAGTGATAGGGTTGTGATTCACCATAAGGCAATACAACAAATAAAGAAGACCAGATCCAATCCCTTACATATAATATCGTGCCCATAATGGATTAGCACTTATTATATGAAATTTTGTGAATATGTTATGGGTTGTAAACAAACTGTAATAATAGCGAATAATGTATTGTTCTTTGGCCAAATTATTATTTTTTTTTTAATTCTGACATGGTCGTTGTTGTGTAGCCTTCAAATAATGTTCAGTGAAGATCTAAGTAACCCAGGAATAGCCCTTTCTTCACATGCATCTGTCCTTTCTTTCTTACCGCCCATCCTGTCTTTTATAAAATATAAAAAAAACTGAAAAAAAAAAATGTGGAAACGTTAATGCAAAATGCAACTTATAAGCTTTTTTAAATCTAATTTTACGCAATTATATTTTGCACAACTTCATACTATAATATACTCGGATTATGTTTTATAGTATGTTTTATAGTATTTGCTAATTACAAGTGTTAATTTACACCTTTAAATGACGTGCTTCTTAGGGAGCTTGAATGATAATTTTTAAAACGTGGGATCATGTGGTGCAAACCACTTTCTCCTTTCTTTTTGTGTTATTATACACAGGGTTGCCAGTTTCTGCAAAATCAGGAAAAGTCGGGCAAGAAAAATAACGTCAGGCAAAGTTAGGAAAAAATAGCCTTTTTGCTAGAAAAGTCAGGCAAATTAGCAATTTGGTGAGGAAAAAAAATAATGCTTTATACTATTGACAATATTTTTTATTTTTTTAAAATCTTGAATCTAATGTAGCTGTTGGGGAGTGTAATCGTAGAGATAAAATTTCTCTTGTGTAACAATTGAATTGTGTATTTGAAATAAAAATTGTGCTAGCCTTTGTACATTTTAAAAAATAATTAAAATTTTGTCAAGTTATTGAAATATGGTCAGGAAAAATATTTGTAGAAGTCAGGAAAAGTCAGGAAAAATTGCCATAATGGTCAGGCAAAGTCAGGCAAGACCAATCTGTAAAACAACTGGCAACCCTGTATACAGTGATGACTTTAACATTCCACCTATGAATGCTAAGTGCATGTAGGCCTATAACGAAACTGGTATTGTTTTACACAAAACAGCATTTCCATTGTCCATAAAGTGATTAAGCCAATTTAAACTAAGTATACGAAAGGTGGAATTGCAGAATATGCAGTACAGACATATGATTATATGGGTGAATATTATTTGTGTGTATTAATCCTAGTTCAATATTTTGATTAACAATGTTTTTTGATAAATAAGTTCAGTAGATGTTATTGAAATTTAAACAAATGAAGTTGGTAAAACAAAAAACGAGAGAACTGAATTCGAAAAATTTGAATTTGAAAACAAATTCTAAATCCAGAAGAACAGCACGTTCTGCATAGCACGTGCATGGCGTGCACATGACGCGTTCCAAATCGGTATATAAATAGTAAACCCGATATGTTTCTAAATGCATTCTTTCCCTTATGTGTGCTATTTTTAAAATTGAGGCTTGTTTGAAATTCGAGAAATAGACGTTTTGGAGGAACATATTTTGAGATATACATGGAAAATACACTGAATTTAGATTGTAAAGGTAGGGAATTCCAGAAATTTCGAGATATACAGGGGTTCGAGATATATAGGTTCGACTGTAGTAACAAAGATGTCCTGCGGAAACTAGCAAAACAATTTGAGTGCAGAAACTCGGACCTTTGATCGGTGGTCCAGAGAAATGCGTTCGTAAACTGAAGCATCGTTCGTAAAGCGAAACAACACGTGGTGTTCGTAAACCGATGTTCCACTGTATACGTTTGAGGTTGGTCCTTTTAACTATATGTATATTTGTTTAATTGGCAAAAGTATTATAACAGTTAATTGTCGTTGAAAACTAGAAAGGATTGAAAATCTGCATGTGATATATTGCCAAGCACATTGAGTCACCCAACATTCGGAAAGTACATGCAGGTCGACATATTAACAATTTAAGTAGGTTTTTTTTATTTTATTGCCTTCGAACGATAAGCGAAAGCAACAGGTGCGCATTGAAGTGGTGGTAGTGAGGATGAGCATGTAGGCTTCGCCGCGATTGGTCGGTCCTGTCACGTGCTCACCTGACCTGCCCGGCTTTCAATTGAACGTTCTATACATGCACGCAGATCTGTTCGCGCACGTGTGCCAGTGTTGTTCTTCTCTGTTGAACTTCGTACGGATTTGATGGCCACCCGAATGTCCCTTGGCTATACTACTCATGTTGTCGCCATATTGAATTAATTGCTCCTAAGTGCGATCAAATATCATTTTGTTGTGAAGCAGGAATGGAAAAATCATCCAAACGTCCGTAAACCCGATGGCAGTGACATGGAACTGCAGCAATTATTTCGGATTTTATTCGTTTTCGCGTGTTTTGCTTCCGTGACCATGATGGTAAGGACCCGAATACTTTTTTTTTTAGTTTTTATACCTGTTTAGTGTTTATAAAAGATAATTTTCTCACAGATTTTTTCTGAAATTAAATTGTGAATTGGGATCAGAATAATGTGTACATGGTGAAATTTAATTGATGTGTATCCCATTTCTCCCTCTTCTCCATTTATAGCGTCTTATTAAATATATTTATTATTTCTGCGTGTATTACGTAATTAATATTCTCTCGCAAAGCCGATGGGCAGAGTTCCAATAAAACGCTGCCAATAAAATAGCCAAGCAACATGAAATTGCTATAATAAACATCAAGATGATATTGTGTTTTCAAGGACACCAGATGTTAGCTTGAAATTGAATATTTAACGATATGCATAACTTTCTCTGTTATAAAATCGTTGATTTTGCGGGGCATGCATTGGTCAAGATTGGACCCGATTACGTATAGTACCCATGCATAGTTGAACATGATTGGTCTACTACCCTTTGGAATGTAGACATGAAGCTGTCGCCTAAAAATTCGTTGCACCACCATAACGACCTGGTCCATAAGTAACAGCCCGTGCACTTCACTTCAATGAGTACCTCTAAAGGACTATGGTTATCCCCCCAAAAAAATGTGAAAAATGTTTCACCTTTGTCACGAGTTCAAAAGAAGTTGACCCCTTGGGGTTCCTGCTCATTTTTGAAAAACCTTTACTTAGGATGTCGGTAAAGGGACCGACTCCAAAAAGTTTTCAAGTAAAGAACGAATGGGACCTCCCCTTAGCCTTTCCACATAGTTGTCAAGGGAGCAATAATTTATAGAAACCATGAAGGTTGTTTTTTCATCTTGTAGAGAAATTATAACATGTTAATTGTCGTTTTCTCCTTTGTTACAATTCCAATGATGCTGAACACCTGTAACTTAGATCTTAACTATAGGTACGATTCTATTTAGTTATAAAATATTTAGGGGAGGCCGGGGCACACTTTTTAGAATTCATTTTTTTTTTTTGGGAAAAATATTTAACTCGTAGTATTTTAAAAGAATAACGCAGTAATATACAAGCCTTCAGGATGTGTATACATTTTGTCATCGTTTTAGAGCTACTATTTTTTTTTGCTATCAAAGATTAAAGTTGGTTGCGCAGACTGTCCCACTGTGCCCCTATACCGGGGAACAGTGGGATGTGGCATGGGGTACAGTGATCCACGCGAAATTAAAAACAAATTTTACAAGAAAAAGAACACACATTGATTAATTGTATTTAATTCAGCACGTCAATTTAAAATTCCAAGTTTAAATTAGAAAAACGATTAAAATTAACCGTAATTACAGCAGCTTTCGTATTTTCACTGCTTACTTGTCCAAATGTGGGTTTTTTCTGTGATTGTGAACCATTTTTACTTTAAAACATAAATTTAAACATGGTTTTTATTTAAAGTTATGATTAATGAGAAAATATAAAAATATTTTCCAAAAACGTTAATTGTGGTATGCTGGGACATGGTCCACTGTGCCCCGGACTCCCCTACACAAGGCTAATGTGATTCTTTCAAATGGTCGAGTTGATCAGATAATATTGCATTTGTTTATTCCAATGTTCTGTACAAATTATTGCTAACACATTGACCGTTGTAACACAAGTATAAAAAATCCACTTTCATACTTAATTTATTGAAAGGGGAAATTTTCTAACACTAAATTGGTGTATAATCAAGCCCCAAACCCCTTTTTTGTAATTTCAAATTAGCAATACTATATATAGTATTACATTTAGGCAATGGATAAACTTTGCTTGCAATTGTAAAACAAGTTTAAGGTTATCGATATACTATATATTTGAGGCCTAGAGCATTTCATGAGCAGGTTCTTGTTTAAAGTTAGGGGATTAAGAAACACGTAATTGATGGTTTAGCAAACCAAAGGGGAAATGCATCTGATGAAGAAAAAAAAAAAAAAAAAAAAAATTACGGTCAACTTCAACCTATTGCTGAATTCGTAATTATAACTATTGCGAGGGGGAGAAGAGCGTTTTGTCAGCAGCAATAACGTCAATTGGTGCAATTAATGATAAATTGCTGATATTTCTTTGACCCGACTTAAATCTGCTCCAATTCATCTAATATGACATACACTGTGGTAACTTCGTCAATCTATACCTAATAATTCTTTGATATGCAATGTTAGTGATTTTCAAATTTCGAGTAGTACGATGTTGAAAACAAAAAAAGCCGCATGTTGACAGTTAACTGCTTGACAACATTGTCTTGCATTGTTCTGGACTACATATTTTGATAAAATAGCAGGTATAGTTTTCTATTTGTTTTGCTATCAAAGTAGTATATTTTACAACTACATGAAGTTGATCATTTTTAACATCAGCTGCATGCATAAAACATTTTACTTGTCCAGCACTTCGGTTAAGGACAGATAAGGACTTTAGTAACGCCTCTTACTGTTTTGGAATACAGTGGAACCTCTGTTTACGAACTTAATCCGTTCCTTGACCCTGTTCGTGAACCGAAAAGTTCGTGATCCGAATCCTTTTTCCCATTGCAATTAATGTAAATCCAAATAATGCGTTCTTTGCCGAGACATTTTTTTTTACCATGTTATGGCTTCATGTGTGGGAATAATACAGAAAGGAAATAAATATAACAGTAATATTATAGAAGAAAGCAGTTTAATAATGCATCCATGATTTCCAACATTATAGGAAATAAAGACACCCACGTGGTGTCGTCATGCTGACGTTGATACGAATTAAGTTCATTCGCACATTCTGTTTAAGAAATTTGCTTTAACAAACATTGTTTCCATTAGGAAAATGTGTATTATTCTACTCTATTCTCTCGTTAATTATATGAATTATGTCTCAAAACGACGTCATCGATGGATTCTCATCCATTGCATCTGCATTTGACGTGGAGAAAACGAGAGACGAACTTTTGCCATATTTGCAGTTGAGGACTAAATACAAAAAACATCAAAAACGTTAAAATTTCTAAGGATTCAAATTAAAATCGATATTATAATATCGATTTTAATTTTATCCGTAAAAACCGTAAAACTTATCCGTAACAAAGATGTTCTGCTGGAACTAGTAAAACAACTTTAGAAACTCGGACCTTTGATTGGTGGTTCAGAAAAATGTGTTCGTGAACTGAAGCATCATTAGTGAAGCGGAACAATTTGTATTTGCAAATGGTGTTCGTAAACCGAGGTTCCATTATTTAAATTTGCATTATTACATACTTGAGAAGAAATTCAGGATTTTGGTCCTTTTGGCATGATGCATGTAATGATTAACCTTTTTTGGCTTCATCTATGATAACTGAATGCTTGCTTTTGATGTTTTTCCAACTATTGGCTACTCACAAAACTCGTTGATCTCCATGAAGTTGATTATATTTTGTATTAGGAATTGAAAAGCCTGTATTTCGGTGTTTGCAAATTTTATCACTAAAAATTATTGCTTAAATCTGCTAGATGATGAAAATTCATGATGATGTGAAGTAATAAAATGTATTTTTCATTGTCGACATCATCAAAAAAATAAAACGAAGCAATACTCTCATAAAGTGAAAGATGTTTATGTAGTCTTTATGATTTTTTAAAGGTACATTGACAATGAAAACGCCATGCACTTGTTTCATCAGTTTGGTAACAATATTAACTTAGATTCTGAACTTACGCAACAACATCTTTGCGCGATTCTACCAGTTATGACAACAACAAAGTTTTTTTACGATAACTAAATGTCAGAACCTCTTTAATAGCATTGAAAAAGGACAACCGCCTGAGCAAGATAGATGAACTTGATATAGGTTGAGTTGAAAGTGATGTACATGCTTGCATTTAGGCTTGGCATTGTCAACTTTCATGTTCATCATCTTCTAGAAATTTATTGTTTCTGGTTTTTCCCCTTGCTCCAGAGTTGCTCCTCCCAATGAATGTGCATGTTAGCTATCTTTTGCCAATCATATTGTCTTTGTTCAAGGGGAGATATCAGCAATAATAATAAAAAACAACAGCAACTATAAAATTGTGTTCGTGGAACATCGCAGGTGCATGGGTGGAATAACAAGCGGCTTATAGAATATTGAACCATGACCTTAGGGTCAAGAACGTGCACGGCCACATGCGTGACATCGCCAATCTTATAGGATCTCCCTTTGTGCATCTTTAAAACTCCTCAGAAAGGTTCTTGGGTGGATTTCTTATGTCGGCTTTTGAATGATGAGGGTGTTCTTCCATGCTTATGAAAACAGAGTCGAGGCTAATCTTGCAGAACTGCTTTTGAAACACAAAGACTGCTCGTGTTGATGTTAGCCACCGAAAAGTTTACGTTTTGATGAGTTTAAACAAAATTACATCCGCCACACAAAGCTTAAACATTTCTGATAACAATGAAATTGATTGAGAGCTAATAATGGATGCTGAAGTAAAAGCTTTCTCGATAAAATAGGACTTGAGATAATTTTGTATAATGTTAATACGCTTGTTGCAAGCAGTGATTTATTGTTCTGATTGTGGCATGTGCAGCGGCGCACGTGCATATCCGCACGTGCATTTGTTTGATTTAATTGGAATTCATGTTCCAATGTTTAGAACGAAATTTACTTTGTTCTGTTCTGGCTTTTAATAATAACGGACGTTTCAGCAAGAGTTCCTCTAACGTTTCTAGGTTTGAAATAACGATGATGAAATATCATCAGTGCGGACTTTTCAGCAGAAATTCAGCAAGGAGTGGGGTATTTGCCGGTTAGGCTCTTACACATTCAACAACGCTTGTAAGGTTCACGAAAACATTTCTCTGGACCACCAATCAAAGGTCCAAGTTTCGGCAATTGTTTTACTATAGTTGCAGCAGAGCATCTTTGTTATAGATAAGTTTTACTAAATACAAGAAACATCAAAAATGTGTTTGAATTTCCAAGTGCTATTTAAATTAAAATCGATATTAGTTTCGAGGATATAGCCTCAATTGCAAATATGGCAAAAATTCGTCTCTTGTTTTCTCCACGCCAATTGCAGATGCAATGGATGAGAATCCATCGATGACGTCGATTTCAGACTTAAATCATATAATTGACAACAGAATAGAGTAGAATAATACACATTTTCCTAATGGAAACAATGTTTGTTAAAGTCAATTTCTTAAACAGAATGTGCGAATGAAGTTGATTCGCAGCAACGTCAGCATGACAACACCACGTGGGTTTTGTCTTTATTTCCAATAATGTTGGAAATCATGGATGTATATATTAAACTGCTTTCTTCTAATATTACTGTTATATTTATTTCATTTCTGTATTATTTCTACACATAGTAATAACATGTTAACAAAATTCTAGGTCAAGGAACGCATTATTTAGATTTAGTACATTAATTGCAATGGAAAAAAGTGATTCAGATCACCAACTTTTCGGTTCACGAACAGGGCCAAGGAACGGATTGAGTTCGTAAACCGAGGTTCCACTGTACTTTATACAATCCTTGAGAATCGGTAATGACTCAACAATGTCTGCACTTGCTCCATACAATTAAAAGTTCAACCTATATCCCGCCCAGGACATGGGTTGAACTTGGTTTTTCCATTCAGCACACGAGACGTACATTCGATGAAATATTCAACTATAAAAGAGTGGTCTAACTGCATTCGTGCGTTGGCCATCACATATGTGGTTGTTGTTGGCTATTTATGATGTTTACCTTCGAGGCAAAATAATATTCGAACAAGTTCATGGTTGCTGTTTGTGCCAAAACATCATTTGCGTGCCAGAAAGTGAACCAATATGGGGACTAATCCGTATAGCAAAATTTCCGAGGCAACTGCATGCGGATTACATTTTGATTGCTTTCAATTAAATCAATATCCAGTACCTGTGGAAAGGAAACCAAAGACAACAAACCCGACAACCCATTTTGAAGTTAGGTTTTTAATGAAAAGGGCGGAAGTGGCAAAGTGATGCTCTGGAAAGGGACAAAAACAAGGGTTAAAAGGAAAGGGAATTGGGGTGTGTGCCCTTTATTTTGCGATGAATTTGGGTGTAAACCCAAATGAGGGAAGCGGCGTATAGTATAATATAATACTGCTCTGAACTTGCCAAAAGGTGAGGTAGAAATATTTTATTACGGAGGTGGATATAACTATCTGTTGGAAATATAATTACCGGTCTATATTGTTAGGATTTTGTGGCGCAAGCATAATGGATCGTTTCCGTATTTATATTGACTGAATAAAAGTAGAGTTGTAATATATGTAGCTATAAAAAACTTTATACGCATCCTCCTTAAAATTCTGCGCAGTTTTACATTCAATGACGCACATGTAAATTCAAATTCAAGTGTTGCAAAATGCAATACCAACACATCGCCTGTTGTGGTTTAATTATTTCCGCCTCTTATAACCATGCCGGAATGTTATTCGTCCGCATTGCTGCAATTTGATTCCATATTTATTTCTATAAAAGGCTCTGCATCACGCTTTAAACATGACAAATAATAAATAAAGATATACAAGAATTTTTCTTTGCATTGTATAGTAGGGGAGACCGGGGCACAGTGGTACAACGTCTTTGTAAAATCAGGTTTTATATTCAGCCCAATGCTTTTGATTTGCAAAGAAGCTGTATGCAGTACTCTTTCATTAATCAAAATTTCTGCGATCTGACACAAGTATAGAAAATATTTGCAGTTAGTTTTTGTTCTTGAAAAGTAATTATTCAAATCGCATTTGGATTTTTATTCTAGGTGTAATTATAAAACATTTGTAATGCTGCAATATACCGTTGAGGAGTGTATTTATCCAGCTATAATTTCAAACTAAAGTTTATGTTAATTAGCCATGTGGCCAGCTGTAAGACTTTATGCAAATCAAATTGGTTATACGAAGTACATTGGACCACAACATTATGAGGTACAGTGGGACATGTCCCAGCATACCCCAATTAATGTTTTTGGAAAACATTTTTATATTTTCTCGTTAATCATAACTTTACCTAAAAACCAGGTTTAAATTTATGTTTTAAAGTAAAAATGGTTCACAATCACACAAAAAACACATTTGGGCGAGTAAGCAGTGAAAATATGAAATTTGCTGTAATTACGGTTAATTTTAATCGTTTTTGTAATTTATACTTGGAATTTTAAATTGACGTCTTGAATTTAACACAATTAATCAATGTGGTGTTCTTTTTCTTGTAAAATTTGTCTTAATTTCGCGTGGACCACAGTACCCCATGCCATGTCCCACTGTGCCCCGGTATAGGGGCCACAGTGGGACAGTCTGTGCAACCAACGATAATATGTTATAGCAAAAAAAAACTAGTAGCTCTTAAAAGATGACGAAATGTATACCGATCCTGAAGGCCTGTGTTATCCTTTTAAAAGGCTATATAAGTTTAATATTTTTCGCAAAAAAAAAAAAAATCTAAAAAGTGTACTCACTGTGCCCCGGTCTCCCCTTTACGTGCACGTGCGGCGGCGTCATATTCACGTGCATTTTTTGAAGATGCACGTGCTGTTCTTAAACTCGTGCTTTTTTGTAATTCCATTATTATTTTTTTTGGAATGATATATTAATTGGAATGCAGACCAGTTCAGCTTATCTTCACTTCTTGATGTTAAAATAAATAGTTCACATATAACTTATCGTTGAATTACAGTTTATTTGAAAGTTATTACAACATATCCAAATACGTAAGTAATCTTTATCAAAATAATTGCAACAATTCGAATAATGAAACATTGCAAGGCTTATTATTATTATTATTACTGCTCATTCTAATAGGAGTAAAGCTGATTCTAGACGAGATCACTGTTAATATTTACGACTGTTAAATAATTCATTACGATTATTTTTATTGGTCCTTCTGTTATCAGAAACTAATTAAACATTGAGGCAACCTAACGTAGGGTATTGAGGCAATTAACAACAAACGATTGTCCCTGGTTACTTGAATTTCTAAAACACTGTTTGTTGTGTTCTTCGTCTTGCAAACGTTCTGGAAGAAAAACTACAGGATTTCATTTGGGGAACTTCAATAACAAGTAGGGGAGACCGGGGCACAGTTGGTACACTTTTTACAATTCATTTTTTTTTTTGGGAAAAATATTTAACTTTTAGCATTTTAAAAGAATAACACAGTAATATACAAGCCTTTAGAATATGTATACATTTTGTCATCGTTTTAGAGCTACTAGTTTTTTGCTATAAAAGATTAAAGTTGGTTGCGCAGACTGTCCCACCGTGCCCCTATACAGGGGCACAGTGGAACATGGCATGGGGTACAGTGGTCCACGCGAAATTAAGACAAATTTTACGAGAAAAAGAACATCACATTGATTAATTGTGTTTAATTCAGCACGTCAATTTAAAATTCCAAGTATAAATTACAAAAGCGATTAAAATTAACCGTGATTACAGCAGCTTTCCTATTTTCACCGCTTACTTGTGCAAATGGTTTTTTTTCTGTGATTGTGAACCATTTTTACTTTAAAACATAAATTTAAACATGGTTTTTATTTAAAGTTTAATATGATTAGTGAGAAAATATACAAATATTTTCCAAAAACATTAATTGGGGCATGCTGGAACATGTCCCACTGTACTCCATAATGTTGTGGTCCACTGTACCCCGTATAACCAATTTGATTTGAATTAGACATTACAGCTGACCACATGGCTAATTAACATAAACTTTAGTTTGAAATTATAGCTGGATATATCCACTCGTCAATGGTATATTGCAGCATTACTAATGTTTTATAATTACGCCTAGAATAAAAATCCAATTGCGAGTTGAATAATTACTTTTCAAGAACAAAAACTTTAACTTCAAATGCGATCTTGAGTCAGATCGCAGAAATTTTGGTTAATGAAAGAGTGCTGCATACAGCTTCTTTGCAAATCAAAAGCATTGGGTTGCTGATAAAACCTGATTGTACCACTGTGCCCCGGTCTCCCCTATGTATCTTAGACACAGCTGATGTTACCATTTTTTTAATATTACTTAAAACAAGTCAGTGTGAGAATTGAACCCCTATATCCTAAACCAGAGTCCCAGTTTATATACCGACTTCAGGGCATTGTTTTGAATGAAAGTTTCGGCTCGTAAAAGAAAACAAAAAGAGTCTTAAGCGGTTCAGTCATTTCCCATTCACACCATTAGCACAGATTGTTAACGTGCTGGAAAACCCTTTCTAATCTTACCTGAAATAGTGCTAGAGCGCACTTAAGTTTACAACATCGTCCCCCTCTAACACCCAGGTCATTAGGTTTTAAATGACTCGCAATTTCATCCGTAGGGAAATTGAGTTTATTAATCAGGTTCTGTAAATCCTGATGGGCTTGGTCTGTTTCCCACGGTGTTAAGCGTTGGCGCGAAGCCACCTGTGGCACCTGAAACTATGAAATATGAATTTAGCCACGTCGTTTGACACCATGGCAAGGTCGTAATGCTAGCTATCTCATAGTGCTCAGAGGCAAAATGCACACCCGAGAACGAGTTTTCCCCATTAGTAGGCCTAACACCTCGAATATAACAAACACGCTTTCACTTGGCCAATAAACTAAACCACCTTTGTCTTCATTTCTCTGACGCGCCCTTTAATTAGCATTTTTAACAGCTGCATGCATGGATAGGCCCAATTAGGGTTTTAAAAAGCCCATTGTGAGGCACTGCCATAAAACAAAACGTTTTGCGCCTCGAAATGACAATGACGAATTTGAGGCAACAGGCCTTTGTGGCAGCGACGCTGCAATAATTGCACATCATGGCAAATTGACATTCATCATCGAAATCTTTGAAGGAAAACTGGTTATCTTTGTGGAAGGATGAACCACTTTTGCTGATGAATCGTTCAGTGCTTATTAGTTATTACAACATCATTTTAAAAAAAAATTAAATGGTTTGGGGTTTGTACAAATTAAATTGTCAAACTGTCAAGTAACATACTGTGACGTGATTGGGTTAAAATTTCGCTGAAACATCACAAATTGTCATAAGGCCTTTTTTAGGTACCTTTGACGCAACTGTCTCTACTGAACAGCTTTTGTGACTGGATGCCATATACGAGGGGCGGTCAAAATGTGTTGCATATTTGTTTTATTATTCGAAAACCAGATGTCGTACAAAAAAACTGAAATAGCCATTTTAATGAGCATGAAATTTGCAATTTTTCAATGTTGGACCCGAGTTTGCTGACACATTTATCCCAACGTTTGATGAGATTGTTTGTACCCCTCTCGTAAAATGCGTTATGTTGGCTATGCAGATATTGCCTAACAGCAAATTTAACATCATCGTCTGTTTGGAATTTTTGACCACTCCAGTGTTCCCTTAGTGGACCAAAGAGATGGAAGTCGCTCGTTGAAAGGTCTTGGGGCTATATGGCGGATGTTTCGATGTTTCCCACCCAAATATGTTGATCTTGTGGGCTGTGGCATGGGCACAATGGAGACTTCTCTTTTTGTTAGTTACAGTTTCGCGTCCTTTCTTAAAATTTAAACACCACCTCTGTACCGTACTTTGTGAAACGCATTGGTCACCATAATCTCCTAACATTTCACTATAATATTTACTCGGTTTCATGCCTTTCAACACTGAAAAACGAATGACACTTTAAGTTCAACATTTTTCTCCTCAAGGATACATCTGGAATTTTATGACAATTAAGCGAATTATAAAGAGGAATAAATTGTCTACAAAACACTTTTTCCCAATTTTAAATCGGACATTTGGTTGCTGACAAAAATACATTTTTACTTGATTCATGTAGGTGAGTCGATTTTTTTGCACTTACATAAGTGTAGTTTAAAAAAATCATGTAAATACCATCATCACGAATTAACAAAAAGATTTATTTCAAATAAAAGTATAGAATTATTAAACACGGCGAGCTGAAAGTGCGTGTGATTGTGATTAGCGTGTGGTATCAGTAAAAAATAATGATACAGCACAGTTGTTGGTTGTTTTTTTTTGCACCGCTTCGCATAATTGTAATTGTTAAAAAAGTGTGCAGGATGTTCGCGTGCCTGAAGTTGTTCCATCTCCGTGTTGTACCGAGACTTTAAACTTGTGTTTGTTAATAACTAATGTAAGCAACCCACTCCTATTTATCTCTTATGTCCTAAGGCGCTTAGACTCTTTGGAGCCCGCCTTTAAATATGAATTAAAAGGATATAAAAGCGTGGGAAAATCTTTGGTGCTAAGGGTGCGCTATGGCATCTGAGAGATCAAGTTACTATGAGGCATGTATACAGAGAATTTTAATAAATGAGCCCTCGTGAACATACATTATTATAAGTTGTCATTTCTATCTTATTAAATTTTGCTCAAATTTAATGAACAGCTTGTGCCTTGCGTCAGCAACAGACAGCAACTTCTCGGATGAGAGAAAAGCAAGTTTTCGGTTTTGAAGGCTTTTTTCTATCATTACATCACTGTGCTCATTTTTGGAGCATTGCGAGTTTAATGACCTACACTTATATGCAATTGAGAAAATAGTAGAAAGCCTTCAGGTACTGAATTCAACATATTCTATGCTGTGTCCGTAAGAAGCTCTTGCTCATCAAGCGATGGTGGTATAGTGGTGAGCATAGCTGCCTTCCAAGCAGTTGACCCGAGTTCGATTCTCGGCCATCGCAGCTTTTTTAGCAGGATGTTGACTTCTGAGTTTGTTTTTCTATTGAAATACCTGTTGGAAATGTAAATTCGACAATGGCAGTAAGAAGCTCTTGCTCATCAAGCGATGGTGGTATAGTGGTGAGCATAGCTGCCTTCCAAGCAGTTGACCCG
>JAQGAE010003540.1:0-14473 GCA_034696685.1 Julus scandinavius | reverse complement strand
ATGACCTTCAATACATTTAAGTATCAACATCTCTGTCATACAGAAGGAATGTCAATATCCATCAAGTGCCCACAAACAGATTTAGCCATATCTCCGTGACCTCTGAACGGATTTGCATGTTTTTTGGTTTGTTGCGACCATAGATGAATTCCCTACAAGTTTTGTATTAACTTCCTTCGCATAGGTTGGATACGTACGGAGGTAGTATCTAGATGACCTTGATGGAACATGTCAAGGTCATCGATTTCAGTGTGTCTAAATAGCGCCTTAGCCACTCTATACAACTACCTTGGTTGCATTTCACACAGGAACCCTGGATAATATTTATGGCTGCTGGTTTCTTGTTACTGAATCACTCTATATAAAAAATAACTATGGTTAAAAACAATAAAATTATGGAGTTATTTTTACCAACGGACATCATGAAACTATTTCGAAACAACAAACTCCCTCTTTTCACGATATCCCTTAAAATGCATAAGTAAAAACAGGGTTAAAACAATGCTTAATTCAAATAAGGGGTTAAATGCTTAATCCGGTCTGCGGACAGGGGCTTTGTAAAAAGATCAGCCAAATTTGCTTTAGTGGAAATATATTCCAATCGAAACAAAGCCCTCTTGTGGTGGTCTCGCACAAACCGGAGTTTTAGATTAAAATATTTAGTAGTGCCATTTTCCACTTCATTCCTAATGGCATGGATCGCAGACTGATTATCAATAAATAGCACTGGACCAGGATCCCTGTATGGTAAATGTCAGTTAACTCCTTCCGAATTTCAGTCAGCCAAATTAACTCTTTTATAACTTCTATGGAGGCGACTAACTCAGCCTCCATGGTGGACTGAGCAATGATGGTCTGACGTTTCGAACCCCACGATACCGGGTAACGTCCCATCAACACGACCATCCCTGATACCAAGAGACTCGTATTGATATCAGATCCCCAGGATGCATCAGTGTACGCTCAGACTCTGGAATCGTTGCTCCTAACAAGAATCAGACTCTTGTTTTTCATCTGGCTTACATAATTGAGCAAATTCTCCGCTTGATTCCAGGCCAATAAAGTAGGCGCACTACTAAACTTTGCTAATGTATTGAGCGCGACCAAGATGTCTGGTCGCGTCATCCTGGCGATATAAAGCAATGAGCTTATTAAACTCCGATCTGGGTACGGGATCACTTCCTTACCATCTCCCATTAATTCCCGGGACATTACTGTCCCGACCCGGAGTGGTTCCTTCGCTTTCCGTACCGTAACCATAATAATACGTTTAACCAAGGATTCAATGTAGGAAGTCTGACTCATGTTAACGCGGTATGATCACTGTTAAATCTGGATCCCCAGGAAGAAAGTCACAGGACTGAGGTTTTTAATGTCATACAACTCTCGTAGGCTTCCGAGCACCTCGACCTGGACCCTGCTATTCCTACAAAGGACCAGCAGGTCGTCCACGTAGACAAGAATTAAGTGCATCTTATCTCAACCAATAGACGCATTTACATGTAACGAGTGGAATGAACCCACGAGACTGCAGCTCTCATGCAAAGTACTCCACCAGCACCTTCCTGCTTGGTGGAGCCCGTATAAGGATTTTTCCAGCTTCCAGACACAAGGTGATGTTTTATCCCCTTCTGGAGGAGGCTCCATGAGGATTAACTTGGCAAGTGCACTATGCAAAAATGCGCACTTGACATCAAGATGAAAATGTAGCCAACCCTAACACACCTTGAGAAGGAGGAAGACTTCCCAGACCAGAGTAAAATTGATTACTGGATTGTAAACATCGGTGTAGTCCCATCCTTCTCGCTGCTGGAAGCCCTTCGCAACCAGGCGGGCCCTGTTCCGGATGACCGTCCCTTGTGAGTCCCTCTTATAGGTGAAAATCCACCAAAAGCCGAAAACATTCTCTCCAGGCTGGGGACTCACTTCACGGTAAACTTTGCACTTTTTGAGTGTCGGCAACTCGTCGTTCATCGCTTCCTGCCATCCCCGAATGTCCGAATTCCCGAATGTCTCCTGAATGTCCTCCATTGTTGAAAAGACTCTCTCGGCATTGGCTTCCCCCGACAAGATCTTATTCTTAAACCTCGACTTGTTTGTCCGAAACAGCTGCTGGAACCTACGGCTCTGTTGCTGTTTCATTATTTTTCTTACCCATGGCTTTCTACCGCACCTAGGAGGTTGACATAACCTGCCACCTCCTCAAACTCATGTTCGGAAAACACTGTCTCAGGCCATAGCTGTTTGGCTGCTTGTTATAAATGGTCTTTGTCAACTGCCAGATCTGTTGCTACTAAGGCAACCTGCTCCCCCTCGGTTTTCCAGTCGGGCGGTGAGAGCACTACTTCCGCCTCTTACCACACACCCGACCTCAATTTATGGAGTATCTTGAAGTATTAGGGATTCAGGCGACGTTTCTTGACTGCCTCTACAGATCTATATGGCAGGTCATGGTGCAGCATCATCAGTCCAGATTGGTTTCTTTACTTCCTTACTTAGCACCTCAGCATTATAAAGTTCCAGGTGCGTGGAGTGCTTATGCCCACCTAAGCCGGTTTTTGTATTAAAAGACTTTTCACAGTAAGAGCAAGCAAATTGCCTACGACCTTCTTCCTGAGTGGCTTTCTCTATCACCATCGCTAACTACTGCCGGAGCACTCATATTACTCTTCACATCTGGAGCACTAGCGCCTTCATCCTCCACAGGCACCTCCATCAACTTCACCTCTTGCAACATTTACTTGCAGATCAGTTGCCTCTGCATCCCCAGTTCTTAATTCAAATTTGTTTTATTTTTCTTTTTACAATGGACATAATTTAATGCAACACCATTAATGGTAGAGTAGAATGCAGGACATATTTTGCACTTATAAAGTACACTATGCCCAACATGAATTCTTCGCACATGACTCTTGAAGTTTGTGTGGTCGCTGTAAAAGTAATTATACAAGTTACAGCCAGCCAGCCCCAGTAGTGGGTACAGGAATGCCACTTCGTCCATGGCTCTAGTCCGGTTGAACACTGTCAACACGGACACTATCAATTTGTCAAAAAAACACAGCCTAAAGAAACAAAAAGGTACCCGTGGGTGGACAACTCCCTCACACAACTCACTTCTTGTGCTGCACCTTGCAGTGTCTAAAGACACTGCCGCTCTATTAGCCGAGTGGCCTTTCTGGAAGACCTCCTAACCGACGGCATATTCTCACCTACGGAAACCTTGTTACGATTTTTATTTCCTCTAAATGGTCAAGTTTGATAATCTTTCCAAGACAACCAGCGCAACACCACGAGGGCATCTCACCAGGCTCTAGTCCGAAGACCTCACTAAATCATTCAATTGGTAGTAGCGACGGGCAGTGTGTACAAAGGGCAGGAACGTAATCAACGCGAGCTCATGACTCGCACTTACTGGGAATTCCTCGTTAGTGGGCAAGAATATCAAGCCCCAGTCCCTATCACGAAAAAGGTTTAATAGATTACCCTGTCCTTCCAGATAGGGACAAACAAACGTTGATTTCTTCAGTGTAGCGCTCGTGCAGCCTCGGACATCTAAGGGCATCACAGACCAGTTATTGCTCAATCTCGTCCGGCTAAGCGCCGCTAGTCCATCTAAGAAGAGCAGGTCGACGACTAGAAATCGATTACCTATTTAGCAGGCTAGAGTCTTGTTCGTTATCGGAATTAACCAGACAAATCGCTCCATCAACTAAGAACGGCCATGCACCACCATCCACTGAATCAAGAAGGAGCTCTTAATTTGTCAATCCTTCCAGTGTCCGGGCTGGGTGAGTTTTCCAGTGTTAAGTCAAATTAAGCCGCAGGCTCCACTCCTGGTGGTGCTATTCCATCAATTCCTTTAAGTTTCAGCTTTGCAACCATACTTCCCTCGGAACCCAAACACTTTGGTTTCCCTAAAGCTGCCTGCCACGTCATTGGAGGAACTCCGGCAAATCGCTGGTTGGCATCGTTTATGGTTAGAACTAGGGCAGTATCTGATCGCCTTCAATCCTCTAATTTTCGTTCTTGATTAATGAAAACGTTCTTTGCAAATGCTTTTGCACTAGTTTGTCTTGAGACGGTCTAAGAATTTTACCTCTAGCGCCGCAATACAAATGCCCCCATCAGTCACTATTAATCATTACCTCAGATATACAAAAACCAACAAAATAGAACTAAGGTCCTGTTCCATCATTCCATGCTGTAATATACAGGCGGATAACGCCTGCTTTGAGCACTCTAATTTTTTCAAAGTAAGCGTGCCGGCCACCAGCCACACACGGTTAAGAGCATAACGGGAGAGGCCAGCCACTTAGGTTTCAGGACACACAGTAAACCACAAGTAACGTGGACTACTGACCTAAAACTGTTATCCAACTACGAGCTTTTTAACCACAACAACTTTAATATATGCTATTGGAGCTGGAATTACCGCGGCTGGTAGAACCAGACTTGCTCTCTTATAGATCCTCATTAAAGGATTTAAAGGATTCTCATTCCAATTACGGGACCTCGTAAGAGTCCCGCATTGTCATTTTTTGTCACTACCTCTCCATGCTAGGAGTGGGTAATTTGCGTGAATGCTCCCTTTCTTAGATGTGGTAGCAGTTTCTCAGGCTCCCTCTCCGGAATCGAACACGGATTCCCCGTTACCTGTTACAACCATGGTAGGCAAGTAACCTACCATCGACAGTTGATAAGGCAGACATTTGAAAGATATATCGCCGGTGCAAAGACCATGCGATCTGCTCTAAGTTATCCAGAGTAACTACAAACTAACGGGGCTGTTTAGCCTCGATTAGTCGTGATCTAATAAAAGCGCTTGTTCCACGAGAGTCGAAGCATCTTGGCATGTATTAGCTCTAGAATTACAACAGTTATTCAAAAAAGGTGAACGGTCTAGTAAACCATGACTGATTTAATGAGCCATTCGTGGTTTCACCTTGCGAAGGTATGTTTTTAGACATGCATGGCTTAATCTTTAAGACAAGCATATGACTACTGGCAGGATCAACACGGTAGCAGCCTTTTTTCCCCGGTAAATGCACTAGGGCACCCTAGCCAGCGGAGGCTTTCGACTGACATTCAGTCTTCCAGGTAAAGACAACTTGCCTCCATCGGTTCTTTTTCGGAAAGAAAACCGAACTTTTCTCTCTTCGTATTTCATCCTCGGCATGGATGCACCTTTGACAAAAAGTTTCTGATAAATGTAGAGCCCTAGCGCCTCCAGTGACAACAAGCCACAGACGAGCAGGGCCCTGAATGCGGAGATACGGGGGTGGACTGCGATGAGGAAGGCAAGCCATTCGTAAAGACCGGAGGATTATGCCATAAATACAGGATTTCTCGTACAGCATGTCAATGCCACCACACCTCAGAGCAGGCATAAAATGCCATGCTGTTTTTCAAAAGCCTGGGTGCTGGGCGACGGAGCCACAGGTGCGGGACAGTGCGCCAAGGCACTTGCAAACACCACCAGTGCACTCCCTACAATAGTCAAAACTCCTCAATGATATGGCAGGACAGAGAAGGTCATGCCGACCCCTGTGGTCCCTAGTAAGGCATAAATGCTGCAATTGCCGTCAAATGAAAAAAATTTTGGAAGCTTTTTGCTTGAAACTGCTTGCGGCGAGGTAGCATTTGATTGGTTTGCTTGCTTAATCGTTCTTTTTGAATGTAACAATGATTCTGCATAGGTAACAATGCTCTCTTTTGTAAATTGATGGTTATTCGTGCGCAAGCATTTGTGCTGTAACTTTTCACGTATACAAACATGCTCTTCGGACATGATGCATTGTGGGGAAAAACATTTGGTGAGTTTAACAATGTTTGTGCGTTTGTAAAAAAAGTTTGCTTTACTATGCATTGTTTGCTTGTTATGTAACAGTGTTTGTAGGTGTATTGCAAGTAACCAAACATGTTTTCTTCCATGCATAGTGCATGTAACAATGTTTCTGTGCGAACAACAATGCTTTTGTAACTTTTTCCCTACAATTTTTTGGCTTTTTAAGTACCAGTGATTGTGGGTGTATTACAAACAATCAAAAATGTATTTCTCAAACATGATGCATAGTGGGCAACATCGTATTCTGCATTTAACAACGTTTGTGTGCAAGTTAAAAAGATTTTTTTAATGACGTGCTTCCTTGCTGGGTGGAAGTGTTTGTGGGTTTATTTGCAGGTAAGCAAAAATATTTTTTTACCATTAACATGGAATGTTTGTGACAAGCTTAGTTTTAGAGCATTGCACATGACTTTGGCAAAAGTTCCTAGTATGCTTGTGTTTAACAAGTAATTTATTGCAAACTAAAATTTTATGTTGAAAAACATGCATACGCTATTCTAAATTTGAATGTCGCACACCGAATGAATCACATGAAACGCGAAAAATTATGCCAGGTGCCAATGATTTAAAATGCATTCCAGACGTTCTTATACAAACTTAGAATATTTAACTTAAAAACTTAACGAAAAGAGTGAACTATTTCAAATTAAAAAAGTAATTACACGTACTTAAATAAAAAATGTTAAAAAAAATATTACAAAGAATTATTGCAATAACATATGTTGTGCAACAAATTCATGATTTAAAAATATAAAAAAAATAATTTAAAAGTCAACAACTTACAGTGACACGACAGCCATCTCATGCAGCTAAAATGTCTAATTCAGCTAAAAACATAAAAGACATGAGCAAATAATTATCATTAAAAATGTTATTACACGCAATAAGATAAAAAAAAATTTGAATCAACAAAGTAATGTATTTTAAATTTTTAGGAAACATATATGTGTGCTATACAGAAGTAAAACTTAAAAACCTCTGTAACTTATTATTAATTCTTAATGCCGTGCAGCAAAAATGTGACATTTCGATATGAGCAAATTATTATCAAAAAAAACATAATAACATGCAGTTAGTTAAAAGGTTGTTTTTTTACGCAAAAAACGCATGCTATAAAAAAAAAAACGTTTAAAGGTCAGAAACTTGCTGAGAATTCTTAACGCCATGTGGCATTTAGCTCTAAACTTTTGAATGCATGAGCAAATCATTTTCAATAATAACATTATTGCATGCAGTTAGTTGAAAAGTTGTTTTCTAATCACGAATAGTAATGAATTTTAAAAATTTATCCAAAAATTGCATGCTATAAATAATTAACACTTTAAAAAGGTCAGTAACTAACTTGCTGTGAAGAAACGTATGCTTAACAAAAAAATTTAAAAACAAAACTCATAAAAGTCGTTTAGTTATCATGAATTCTTAATTCCGTGCAGCAAACATATGGCGTTGAGCTCTAAACTTTTGAATGCATGAGCAAATCATTATCAATAATACCGTTATTGCATGCATGAAGTTGTTTTTTTAAACACGAAAAGTAATTAATTTTAAAAATTAATCAAAAAACGCATGCTATAAGAAAAAAGGTCAGTAAAGGTCAGTAACTTGCTGTGAATTCTTAACGTCGTGCAGCAAACACGTGGCATTCAGCTCGAATTTTTTAAATGCATAAGAAAAATTTTAACACAATGTAATTTTTTTACTTAAAACTTTAGGCAAGAAAAATATGCTAAACAAAAAAATTAAAAACAAAACTTATAAAAGTCGTTAAGTTATCATAAATTCTCAATTCCGTGCAGCAAACATGTGGCATTTAGCTCTAAACTTTTGAATGCATGAGCAAATCATTATCAATAATAACGTTATTGTATGCAGTTAGTTGAAAATTGGTTTTTTAAACACGAATAGTGATGAATTTTAAAAATTTATGCAAAAAACGCATACTAAAAAATAAAAACAATATAAAAGGTCAGCAACTAACTTGCTGTGAATTCTCAAACTCGTGAAGCAAACATGCGGCATTCATTTCGAAACTTTTGAATGCATAAGAAAATTAGTATCATTAAAAATGTCATTACATGCACCTCATTAAAAAGTTTTTTTTTAATAAATAAATAATGTAATTTAAAACTTTATGCAGCAACATATGCTTTAAAAAAATTAAACGCAAAAATGTCTGTAAGTTATCATGCATTCTCAATGCATTGCAGCAAACATGTGACATTTGACGTAAATCTTAGAAGAAATGAGAATTTTATTATCATTTAAAACGTTACTCAATGTGCCTAACTTAAAAGTTTTTATAAAAAAATAATAAAAAATAAAAAAGGAATCAAGTAACGGAATTTAAAATTTTATGCAGCAAATGTATGCAGCAAAAAATTTAAAATTTAAAAGGTCGGTAAGTTATCATAAATTCGCAACGTCGTGCAGCATACATGCGAAACTATTTTAAACTAAAATGTTACTGTTGTTATGTCAGGTAAAAATCACATGCAATTAATCTATATTTTCTTAAGTTAACAATACTAGGTTATCGAGCTGAATGTATAGATGTAGGACAAGTAAATAATTGATAAGCAAAAAACGTTTTGCAATAACCACATCACTTTTAATATCATTTAGAACATACCTGGAATAAAGTATGCATTTTTAATGAAGATAATGCGCCACAAATATATGTTAGTATTGTTGCATTAACAATTTTCATGAAATAAACAATTCATTTAGATGTAAAATCTGTTATTAATGCATACATATTTATTCTACAAAGAAAGTGTTTTCTAAACACTCAACCATCGCGACGACTTATCGAAAGCGACAAGTTATTTTTACAAGGGCCTATAGACATGGCACCTGAGAAATAAAAGTCTGCAGCCAGGGAAACCAGACATTTTTTCCCGGCCGCCTTCGCCAAGGGCCACAGCCCATGTGATTTTGGGAACACCGTCCGGCAAGCGGAGAAGCTAACTCCCCAAAGGCCCATAGACATAGAACTTCACAACAAAGTGACTCGCCTGTCTAGTTGCAAACAAATCTTCCAGTCGTAAAGAATGAGTCTCAATAGATCGCAGTGTGGTTGCTGCTCTACTAAGTATGACACCCCATACCGGTACCAAGGTCGTCTACAGATGATTTTGCACCTCTACATTGCTTTGCATGTTCGTCAAAAAAGATAAGGAAAGACGGCACTGGACCCTATGTGCCAGAACGAAGGTTTCCTCCTTGAAAAATGGCATGACCAGCAATGAGCCACCTACTCGAAAGAAGCGAAACACATCAGATCGCTCTGAAGGCATGTTCTCCAAATGAAGCGAACACATCACCTGGCATTGCCGCCCAAAGATCGAGGCACGGAAGGTATTACAACGTGTGACTAGTATAGATTTCTACTTAGAGGCGTTCAGTCGTAATCCTTCGGATTGTAGCTTCGCACCACTGGCCTCTCGGCCAAACACAAGGACCACCGGTCCAAACCTGCAGGATTACTATCGTAGTAACGATTTATCAGTAGGGTAAAACTAACATGTCTCACGACGGTCTAATCCCAGCTCCCGTTCCAATTGCTAAAAAGCACAAGAACAATTAATGTGGGACAGGGCGGCACTTTGCACCAGAAGGGAGAACCTCAACCCCTGCTCGGAGGAAGGTTCTGCTCTCCACTTTACCGAGTAAGTAAAGAAATGCTGAAAGTAGTGGTATCTCAAGGGAAACATCCATAAACGAACATCTCCTACTTATTCTGCACCTCTCATGTTTCTTTACAGAGTCAGACTAGATTCAAGCTCAACAGGGTCTTCTTTCCCCGCTAATTTTGCCAAGCCCATTCCCTTGGCTGTTGTTTTGCTAGACAGTAGATAGGGAAATGAATAACTGAGCCTCCGGCCCACCTGCCTTGAAAGGCGTAATGGCCACAACTGCTCCTTCTAAAATCCACTGGCAACGCTACCATGTCCAAAAAACATGAGGCGGGAGGAATCGGGCAAGGGTTAAAATTATAAGGATGGCAATTAAGATTAAGGTTTAGAATAGGTGAGAGCAGAGGAGCACTGTTAGATCTGGGTTAGCAACGGTGGGGCTGGCTCAGGGAGAAAAGAAACGGCCGCAGAGAATTTATTGATATAACAAACAAGGACAGTGCTACAGGGATCAGCGGGGAAACAATACACTCAGAACATACAGTTACATACAGAATGAAGGAGCACACAGTACAGAACTTCTAAAAGAACAACAAGGATGGTAACAAGAGGGGAAACGAGGTAAGGTATAGACTGAATGAAGTGTTTCGTCAGTCTTGACTTCCAAGAAGTAGTCAATAATATCAGGGCGGGGCAATAAAGCTGTAAATAAAAGAAATATCAATAAACAAAAATAAATGAGGGGCTTGAGAAGTGGCATGTAAACACAAATACAGAAATCAAAATGAAAGGAAATACAGAGCACAGCATCATTAAAATAATCAATAAAGGTATGCAGAATACAGATACAGAATTCAGAGCAAGGCGAATAAGGCAGCGCAAATAAAGGAAAATATCAGAAGCGAGGCATCGGCAGAGTAATCAGTAAATAACGGTAGGTAACGGTAGATAACGGTTGATGAAGGGCTTGAGAGTGGCATGCAAAATAAAGATACAGAATTAAAAATGAAGGATGACGCCAAGAGCACAGCAACAATAAAAAAATCAATAAAAAAATCAGTAAAAGAGCAGTAGATGAAGGGCTTGAAAATCCATATGCAAAATACTGATACTGAGTTCAAAACGGTTAATAGGACCGGGTAAATAAAGGGGAATACCGAAAGCGTTGCATAAGGAATAATAAGGAGAATGACAGTAGACGGAGGGCAGGGTAAATAAAACATTAAGAAGATAAAATGGTAGTAGTAAATGCCCTGGGAATGGCAATCATGCATGTCCAAGATAGTAGGTAGGACAACAATCGAGTGAGACGGTATACGCTGGGCATGCTGAGTACAAACGGGTAACTGATACACTGCATCTGTTAGTCTGTGACATCATTGGTGTAGGTAGGGAGAGAGAAACAGTAATAGGTACATTAATGGAAGAGCACTGTGGGGTTTGGGGCTCATAGTAGTTGGCCAGCAGAAGAAAACAGACACCTTTAGAGAGGTTGTGCACAACAAAGAGAAAGAGAAAGAGAGGAGATATAAAGAGACATTGTAAAAGCAGACACAGTAATACAGAGGCAGTCCCAGGAATTGAGATGCCGATAGCCGTGCATGTAAAATAATTACGGTAATGGTAAATAGGGGCTTTAAGAACTGTTATGCAAAATACAGATACAGAATTCAAAACAGGGTAGATAAAGTGGCGGCGGGGAAGGAGAACGGCAGTGAAAGGCGGTTCAGGCACTTTGAGATGATATTGAAAACAGCAAACAAGGAAGTAAACGGAATAGGCTGGGCATGCCGAGTATAAACATGGAAACAATTACTGTAACTGTCAGTCTGAGTCGTCTTCGGAGGAGTAGCTGATCATTTCCTTGTCGGCAAAGTTCCTGAACAGTGACAGGTGGTCCCTGCATAGAGATGGCAGGTCGCAGGGCCAGGGCACCCCTGTGGTGGCCAAGGTATCAGCAAGTCGGTCACCCGCACGGACTCGAACCGCCAAGGTGCAGTCCAGAAGGATGTGCGAGGGTGAGTCGGTCCCTCCGCCACAGGGGCAAGATCCATCTCCGTCGCGCAAATGAAAGCGCTGCAGGTAGGCTCGAAATGGTCCGTGCCCAGACATCAGCTGCACAAGCTTCCCCGTTAGGAAAGACCAGTGGTTGCTAACCAACGGGAGGAAGGAGAACACCGCTCAACCACCAGGGTCGGTGGCCCACGCCTCCTGCCACCCGGCAAGTTCAATTCCACAAAGGTTTCGGCGGATACGGGAGATCAAGATGCGGTGGTTGGTAGTGTTGGGCAGCTTAGTGGCCTTCTTTGCCAGGGCATCCGCCCGCTCATTGCCAAGATGTCCTTGGTGTGCTTTCACCCAGAAGAGCGAGATGATGCGTCACGAGGCAAGGAGTTGAAGAAGGCAATGAAAGGCACTCAAGGCCAGAGCATGCTGGTGGCCACCTGCTGTCACCACTTGCAAGGCTGAGCTGGAGTCCAAACAGATGCTGGCCCGTTCACCCTCATGAAGATGACGGGCCAGCTTGAGAATAGCTCTCCAGATCGCAAGAAGTTCTGCTTGGAACAACGAGCAGTGTTCGGAAAGCCGGGATTGCCAAAAGCCCAGTTCAACGTGGTCGCCCAGTAGAACAGCTGCTGAGTTCACTGCCCCATCTAGCTTGGAGCCATCAGTAAAGCACTGAGTGTGAATAGCTGGGGTGGTGGGGATCCATGTTGCGTAGCGGATGCTACTCCGAAGGGATGGGTGAACAGAGCTAGACACTGGGGCTGGGAGGTCTAAGGTATCCTGTTGTTGAAGCAGCTGTTGGTGAAGCCTGCACCGAAATGTTGCTCTCAAGTATAGAGGACAGCCAGCTAGGACCGGAAGGGTGGAGTTCGCTGTTGTCCTGTAGGCACGGGAGATTGATAGCAAAAAAGGACGCTAAGCAGCGGCGAGGTTCTTAATCAGACGGGAGTCATGAGCGCGGATGCCCCACACCTTAGCCCCATACATTATCATGGGTTGTATGGCTCGCAGATACAGGGTTTGAAACATGGCTGGCGACATACCCTAGTCCCTGCCACAGATGGCGATCAACATAGCCCCAATCCGGCTAAGCTTTCCTTGAATGTAGAGGGTGTGCGGCATCCAGTTTTGCAAGGCATCTATTTGTAGGCCTGGAAGTTTTATTGATGGGCTGCAGGAAACCTCTGCTGTCTCCGTGCATATCCGCGGCGTGCAAGGTTTGTTTCAGAATTAAGGTCGTCGGGATGCCTTTCAGGCGGGGTGAAAAGGTGCCTCCGTTTTGTCTGCAGCATAAGATAATTTCACGTCTCGTGCCCTGGCTGTGCAGGAATGCCAGGTTCTGGCCCATTTTCGTTCTATGGCTGCAAGTGACGTACCAGTTAGCCCAACTGTTGCATCGTCCGCAAAGGCAACCGCGATGTCGTCTGCATCCAGGGCTGTGTGTACTGCTCGGAACCACGACTCCATGAAGGCAACCCACAGGACTGGCCCGAGGCACGAACACTGCAAGCACCCTCGAGATGTTGAGGCTGTTGACGAGCCCGCTATGACCTTGCGGTCAGACAGGAAATCGAGCAAAGTCCGATACAGGTTGCTCGGGCACTGGACTTGCTGAAGTTCCCTAATTATAGCTGGGTACCAAGCACAGTTGAAGGCATTCCTAATGTCCAGCGTAACGGTAAGGCAGTGGAGGCCCATGCCTTTAGCTGAGCTGACCTTCGATAGATAACGGTTAATCGCTTGGTGCTTCTGCCTTCCCGGAAGCCAAACTAACAGTCGGAGAGCCAGTGTCCGCTATCGAGATGAAATGCCAACCGCCGAGAAAGCAGCTTGTCCAGCACCTTACCAAGAACCGGCAAGAGGCAGATTGAGTGTACTGATTGCCCTCCCTGCTTTGGGATCCAGACAACCCAAGCCGTCTTCCATTGCTTGGGGAAGCATCCCTCGGTCAGACAGGCATTCCGAATGACAAGGAAAAATTTCTTGCTGCAGCAAATAAGTGGGGCAGGGCCGCCGCCGGAAATCCATCAGGTCCGGGTGCTCTCGCTGGGTGGAAGGACGTGGACACTCCCGAAAGTTCTTGGAGTGAGAATAAGAGGTGTGGCTGTGTGGCAGGCCCAGTAGCATTAGCGACACGTATAGCCTGGTGTACCGGGAGGTCGGTGGATATGTCATCGCTCGGGAAGTATGTGTTGAGTAGTTCAACCATGTTGTCCATCTCACATGTGGTCCAGGTACAATCAGCCCTGCAGGTGGTAATTGAGAAAACCGGGCGCTTGCGGCCTGCTAGGATCTTATAGGGCAGACTGAAGGGGTCCTTTCTTGATTTCATGTCGCAGTAAGCCTTCCACGAGTCTGACCTTGCCTGCAGGATGGCTGCCTTGTATTCACGCAGGCCAGAGTGCAGAGCATTTTAGAGAGCGGGGCTCCCGATGATGTGCCAAACTCGTTGCATCCGCTTGCGCTGTCATCTTAGGGTGCGGCAGCGGCAAGTGAGTTCGGGTGTCCACCATGACACATGTCTGTCGGTTAGTTTCCCAAGTGGTGTCATAGATACATCAAAAGCTGTGAGACAGAGTAGTTAAAGGGCATCTGCTACCCTTTCCGCTCTCTCTGCAAGGGGTGATGGAAGCTGGGGAGCACCTTCCATGATCGTTTGGCGAAAAAGCAGCCAGTCTGCCACGTCCCACTGATAGCGATTGGCGGTAGGAGGACGCGATATAGCCTGGCCTTTTAAAAATGTCGGTCCTTCGGCAGGTTCATTAAGAAGGTCCAGGCCATTACGGGTGATAAGGTCCATTCCCGCCATACGCGGGAACGTCCATTCCCGCCATGCGCGGGAACGTCCTTTCCCGTTATGCGCGGGAATGTCCCCGGGGATCATTACACCCCCCTCCTAACTAAGGGCTCTCCGTGCCTGACAATACCAAAAACAACAACGACAATAACACTGCGTAATTAAATTACCGCAGGGACTCACCTGAGT
>JAQGAE010003539.1:0-14473 GCA_034696685.1 Julus scandinavius | reverse complement strand
CAATTGGCCCAACTTGGGTCCTCGGATTAGGAGATCTTGTAGTTGGGGCCACCAATTGACTAATTGGCCTTATTTGGGTTCTCTGAGTAGGAGATTCTAGAGGAGGGGCCACCAATTGGCCCAACTTGTGTCCTCGGATTAGGAGATCTTGTAGTTGGGGCCACCAATTGGCCCAATTTCGGGCCTTGGAGAAGGAGATTCTAGTGTTGGGGCCACCAATTGGCCCAACTTGTGTCCTCGGATTAGGAGATCTTGTAATTTGGGGCCACCAATTGACCAATTGGCCTTATTTGGGTTCTATGAGTAGGAGATTCTAGCGGAGGGGCCTCCAATTGGCTCAACTTGGGTCCTCGAATTTGGAGGTTCTAGCAGAGGGGCCACCAATTGGCCCAACTTGGGTCCTCGGAGTCGGAGATTCTAGCGTTGGGGGCACTAATTTGCCCAAGTTGGGTCCTTGGAGTAGGAGATCCCCACTGGATTGTCATTGGATCTTCCATCGTCTTTCGGCAACAAAGATCTTCCCTCGGATGTCGTCATCGGGTGTTGCGTAACGGGCCGCGGTTCATTCACGTGTGCCGGTAGTATTTGTTTCGTCATTCCTCCTCTTTCTCCCTCCCTCCACTTTTCTCTTCCCCATCGTTCTGGCTGCGTTTTGCCATCATCATCGTCATCATCCTCTCCGCCGAGGAGAATCGACTCTGCCGTGAATCTCCCCCTCCGTTCATTCGCGGCGTCTTCCTCGGTGGACCCGGTCGTCACGGAAGAAGAAGCAGCATCCTGCGGTTATTCTTAGCCCTCGCCATCTTTTTCTTCTTCTCCTCCTCGTCCTTATTTTCTTCTCGTGTCGGATGTCGTCTTCTTGGCCGTGTCTGCCGACGGACGAAGCCGGATTCCCGATGCCGCGTCCCGGAGTCCGGTCGCTACGAGTCGGATTGCGACGCTCTTCCACCAGATGGTGATTCTGCCGTAGTGGATTCCCGAGGTTTAGATAAGTAATACTGTTTACTCTACCAGATGGCGCTTCGCCCACCGTGCTCGAATTCTTGCGGAGTACCGGATTATTTCCACGAGTACTGTTTAGTCTACCAGATGGCGCCTCTTCCTCTGCGTGTGATGTAGTGCAGTGTAGTGCCGTTTACTCAAGATCTCCACTCCTCTTTTCCGGGAGTGCCATTGGTGTTTTTTTGTTGTTGTGAAATCGGTCGCCATGATCGACTGGGTTTCCATCGTCCGCCACTCGCGGCGTCGCTTCTCAAACTACATGTACATCATGCCCGGCAGGGTGCGCAGGCGTCGACGACACCCGCCGCCCACCCCACGCCCCTTTGTGCCCCCGCCACCAGCGCCCTCTGCGTCCACCCACGACGCCAGCAAGCACCCCACGTGGGCGTGCTGCTCTTGTAACAATGTACGTGGGACCTACGTCTTTTTTTGTGCTTGATATTCCCTGATCTCATCTTCCTTTTCTTCCTTTTCCCTGTCGTCGTCTTCCTGTTTTCTTGTCCTCATCTTCCTTTTTCCTGTCCTCATCTTCCTTTATCCTGTTCTCGTCTTCCTTTTTCCTGTCCTCATCTTCCTTTATCCTGTCCTCGTCTTCTTTTTCCTGTCCTCGTCTTCCTTTTTCCTGCCTTCATCTTCCTGTTTTCCTGCCCTTTTCTTCCTGTTTTCCTGCCCTCGTCTTCCTGTTTCCCTGTCCTCGTCTTCTTTTTGCTGTCCTCGTCTTCCTTTTTGCTGTCCTCGTCTTCCTTTTAACTGTCTTTTTCCTGTCCTTGTCTTCCTTTTTCCTGTCCTCGTCTTCCTGTTTCCCTGTCCTCGTCTTCTTTTTCCTGTCCTCGTCTTCGTTTTTGCTGTCCTCATCTTCCTTTTAACTGTCTTATTTTTCCTGTCCTTGTCTTCCTTTTTGCTGTCCTCGTCTTCCTTTTAACTGTCTTCTTTTTCCTGTCCTAGTCTTCCTTTTTCCTGTCCTCGTCTTCCTGTTTCCCTGTCCTCGTCTTCCTGTTTCCCTGTCCTCGTCTTCTTTTTCCTGTCCTTGTCTTCCTTTTTGCTGTCCTCGTCTTCCTTTTAACTGTCTTCTTTTTCCTGTCCTAGTCTTCGTTTCTGCTGTTCTCGTCTTCCTTTTTACTGTTTTCTTTTTCCTGTCCTCGTTTTCCTTTTTCCTGCCTTCATCTTCCTGTTTTCCTGCCCTCATCTTCCTGTTTTCCTGTCCTCATCTCCCTGTTTTCTTTGAGACTCCTTAATCCTCTTGTCCGTCTTCCTCGTAGTTCTTGTTTGCCCTGTCCTACTGTCATCAACCACTCGACCTCACGGACTTCCTGAAAAGGTCTCCGGAGTGTGCCATAGGACAACAACTTTAGAAATGCTAATCTTAAAGACTACACTCAACTTTTTAGACTCATTGGTTGGGCCTTGGAGAATAGAGGTTGTGTCCCGTACATCCACAATTCGAGAAATAAGCGCAAAGAAATCTGGGACCCCTTGAAAATATGTCCGTTACTTTCGGGAGTTTGTGTCTTAGGACTACAATTTCAGAAAGTCTCGTAGAATCTTTCGAGAGTCCTTCGAAATTGCAGAACGATAGGGTCTCGTCACTAGTGAAAACAATCAAAGAGCCCTCGCACACAATCCGAAAAAGGTTCTGGTACCCTGTGAAAAGACATTTCACGGACTTCCAAGGGTGGTTGGTGTCTTAAAAAGGTAATCTCGAGACAACCCTCCCCCCTCATGCTCCTTGAAGGAGTCCTTTGACCCTTGAGGGAATGGTCGTGGGTAATGTCCTAGGACCACCGATCGAAATTCTTATTGATTACCTCGACTCTAATGTCCCTTCTTTTATTTTTTCCAGTACCAATACGAGGCCGAGGACATTCCTCCCACGCGCTGCATCAAGGAGTTCAACTTCTCGGACGGCCATCCCGGCAGAGACCCCGTACCCATCACCGCCCTCAGAGAATCTCCAAAAAAGGTGAGTCGAGAACGTCTTACTTCAAGATTGCGAGGGATTTTGTTTTTCAGCGAACTGCCGGATTCTATCGACATCCGATGTCGCTCTCGAATGGATCGAGCGGCTGCGACGACGCGTACACAACAGTCTCGCTTCTCTCTCTCTCTCGCTAACTCTGCGGTAGATGTTTAATCCTTTTGTTTATCGCAGCAGCACGAATCTGCAACAACATCCTGGCGTGTCCCGATCCTGTTTTTTTATAGAACGGTTGGCATCCGTGAAAACCAGTCGAGTCGAGTTCCTCCTGCCGTGGAAACGGTAGATACACTCGAGTGCAAAAAAAACGATTCACCCGCATGAATCGAGTAAAAATGTGTTTTTTCTCGGCAACCAAATGTCCGATTTAAAATCGGAAAAATGTGTTTTGTAGACAATTTATTCCTGTTTATAATTCGTCTTGTGTGAAAAAGATTTCTGCCGAATTTCTCTGGAGAATAGCCCGCAACTCGTGCGGCTACTTTTGGTGGAGTGGTCATTTTATCGAGAAACCGTTAATTAAAAAAATGTCTGGATATGTGTTTATTAAGCTCTGATAATCAAATTGCATTCAGAAACACTTGTAGCCACAGGGGTACAACGATGCATATTGTCATAAACAATGCAAATTTTTGTTGCTTTAAGTTCAACATTTTTCTCCTCAAGGATGCATCTGGAATTTTATGACAATTAAGCGAATTACAAAGAGGAATAAATTGTCTATAAAACACATTTTCCCGATTTTAAATCGGACATTTGGTTGCTGACAAAAACACATTTTTGCTTGACTCACGCGGGTGAGTCGATTTTTTTGCACTTATAAGTGTAGATTAGATAGATTTAGCCAAAAAAAACTCGCTGTTGACGTTGATATCATTTTTTTTCTAAATGCACATGTGCCTGATGACTTTCAGGCACATGTGGGGGGGTCCAAGTTGGGTCTTCGGAGTATGATATTCTACCGGAGGGGCCACCAACTGGCCCAAATTGGATCCTGCGCAGACTGTCTAAATCACGTTAAATTTGTTCAACCGGTGAAAGTGTTCTTTGTAAAAAAACTCGCATTATCAGGTGCATGTGCATTTCGAAGAAGTAACACGGTGCTGTCGATAACATCAGCGGTGAGTTTGGTATCGAGTACGTAAAGAATCGTAAGGTTTCTTCGAACCGCATACCGCATTGTTAAACTTTACTCGGATATTCGAGGATCCGTCTTACGCTTTGCCGGTGGTTACGTAACGAGCGGCGCTGTCGATGTTCGATCGCGCTGATGTTGCCGAACACGCGGCGTGAGGACATGTTAACGTCTTGTCTTATTGCTGGTTCTCGCTCGCCGTCTTCTGTTTTTCTTGCTAATTTGAGCAATCGGAAGCGGGTAACGTGCGGGTTGAGCCGTTCAATTTATTTCTTCTCATCGTTGAGGAAGGAAGAAGTTAATTGGAACTAATGAAATGCGGTTCTTCTTCCTCCTCCTCCTCCTCCTCCTCCTCATCATCCTCCTTCTTCTTCAGCGCCGAGACATTGCCGAAGCAGGATGGTTTTTCGGGAAAGAAACTCGTTTCGGAGGCCCGTTGATGCGGAAAGAAATCTTAAGGGCCTCTTCGCCGCTTTCACAGGTGATGTTACGAGAGTTGTCTCCGGATTTACTGCTTTTATGGATTCGCGGAGTTTCCACTTTTACAGTTCAGAAAAAAAAGGAACGGCTTCGAAGCGACTTTCGAGATTCAGGAAGCTTCTGCTTTTTTTATCGCTGCTTATGTAAAATGCGGCACGGTCACCAGAATTTCCACATTGTTTTCGTATATATAAGTTGCGAGTTCATTTTTGTCTTTTGGATGAAAGGGCCGTTGACCTTGTCGACCCCTCTCTTGTGACGCCACCTATTATCGATTTCTGTTTTTTCTTTCCCTCCGTCGTTTTTAATATCCAATTTGGTCGCATTCTTCCTCCGTTCGCTGTACGTGTCGATGCATTTAAAGCATTCTCAATTAGGGAGAGAGGAAAAGACCGAGAGACCTCTCCGGCAGGGGAGGTCCTTGGGACCGGGAGACTCCTATTTTATCATGGGGCTTCACCTATGAAAATAATCGATACCAACACCTGTGATGCCCATGTGAGTGATGTCTGCGGCTTCCCGGAGAGGTTCGTGACTCTCCCGCTCTCTGGCCATAGATGCCCTAGGTTCCCTAAACCCCATTCCAACAACATCGCCCTCCAGGTGTACATTTCTTCTGCTTCTTAGTCGTGTGCCGTTGCCTCGATAAGGAGGATGTGGGCCCGTTCGATATTCTCGGATGTATGCGAGTGGGGCTTTTTTACTATTTTTACGGCTTCAGCCCGCATTCATGAATATTGAATGTTGACGCTGCGGAACCCCCGTCCCCCCCCGCGATGGATGAGGACCCTGCCCTTTCTCTCCCTCCCTCCCTTCCTTTACTTTTATCTCTTTCTCGGATTTTCTTATTTGCCATTTTCTTTCTAGGTTTTTATGGAGTCGAAGGAAAATTGCATTTTTCTGCCGGTTTTTTTTTTCTCCATCTGAATCCACTTTGTCTGCGTTGACAACATAAATAACTCGTTTGAATAGTACGCCGGATGAAAAGAGAACATTAGCGCATCGAGGTTTTTTTTATTTTGTTTTCTCCTCTCATCTCCTCTCTCTCTCTCCACAGACTTCACTCGATATAAGATGTGGCCCCAGAACGATGCTGCATCGGGGAGTTTTGTCGGAGTTGGTGCGGAGAATGTTCCGTTGCGGCGCCCTACTACCGCAAAATCACAAAAAAATTGTATCTCGTTCTCATTGCCACCTTGATTCCAATTACCCCTCTTCACCGTGCTTTTAATCTTGTTTAGTTATTCCTCGGTGGTTGATGCGCATACTGGCAGTATCCGGAAGGCGAGAGGCCACCGGTAGAAGGGGTTTCGGAAAGTATCGGTGGAGACGTTTTTTAAGAGAAGGATTTGGTTTTGAAGGATCTCCGGAAATCGGTTGTTTGTTTTTAGCGAGGAGATGAGCATTTTGGTTGAGAGAATCCTGCTGAAAGTGGTTTTGAAAGTTCAGGAAGAAACGGAGGTTTCATTAGAAAGATTCCGTTATGCTCGCTAAAGATGGCCACGAGTTATTCAGAGTAAGACAGGATTCAATTCAATTCAGCAAATAAATGCCATATGGTAGAGGGGGACTTGGATATCATTGTTAGATTGAATTTTTACTAAATCGGGAGAATCGCCAGGTAGGCTATTCCATCGTCTAATCGCATGCAAAAAAAAGGACCAATAGTAAGCATCCATCTTGGGGCACGAAGCTCAGTCAAAGGATTCGAGCGATTATGTCTACTCCTAAAGTGCTCGTTAGGCGTTAATATATTTGAATTAAGAGAAAGATTAAAACGTTTGAATAACCCCGTAGATAACTTTTCGCGTCTGGACTTCAACGTGTCCTAATTTAGGGAGTGGAGCATTTCTGTCACAATCGCGGAATGCTGATAACTGCCCTTAACAAATCTGGCTGCCCTACGCTGGACAATCTCTATATCTTGAATATGAACCATCCTGTGAGGGTTCCAAACAGGAGCGCATAATTCCAACATAGGGCAAACCAGAGTTGCGGAGTAAGTTTCCAACTACATTTTCCGCACATTCTCGAAATACGCCGTTGAATAAACCTAAGGCGTTGGTAACAATTTTTGTGAAATGATGATTCCAAGAAAGGTTTTTGGTAATATAAACTCCCAAATACTTGACAGTATGAGGGAAGGATTTTTTAGGAAGTGCATTGAATCCTGTTGTTGAAAGTTTCTTTTAAGTTGAGGACATGCCTTAAAGATTTTCGTTCCGAGGATGTCGAGAGTGTTTCACTCATGGTTTTGAAGTTGCTAGAAGTATTGCCTATTCTGCACCTGTTTTTGGTTCGGATAATTTCCGAGCATCATGCGTACGTGTTTGTTATTTTTCTGGATTCTTGCGTAATGTTTCTGCCAAGAGGAAAGGGTCTTTGTGATGGGAATCGATAGAACAGGGGGAATCTGAGAGGATACATTTTTTTTGTTGAAGGATTTTCATGAATTTGAAACTGGTTGAATCTCGTCGTATTTTTTTCAAGACTTTCTCGTCAAATGCGTGTCTCGATTCGCGAAGAAGAATCCCTCGCATTTTTCTATTAGTTTTTCGTTTCCTTCGTCTTTCGTCTTCTTAGCATACGTTTAGAATGTAAATGTGAACAATTAGCGAGAACTGGAGTCTCGTTATTTGCCAAAAGGCGAGTCGTCGTCACCGCCGCCGTTAAATTTCTCTCGCTTTCCGTTCCATAACGCTTTAAATTGTGCTTAAATTACGCTTAAAAGGCGTAAACGTAGTTTTCTCAACCCCCAACGTGACACTTACGATGAAGGCGAAAGGGCCCCAGGTCCCTCGGCTGCTTGGCAACACGTGGACGACATCAACCTAAAACCAAATTAACCGGAAGTTACAGCCGTTAATCTCTTCAAAGTCCGAGTCTTGTTCTTTTTAGACAGAGAAGGTGTTCCGCTTTTCTTTTCAATACCGTGTTTTCACATTTGCTGTCGTTGATTGCGTTGGAGGATGTCACGGTTTGACAACATCAGTTACGCCGCGATGTTCGCACGATCCGGTTTTCTTTACTCATCGCAAATTACGCTGAATATTGGTGCTAATCGGGTGCAAGTCTTCACACAATTTTCAGTTTCCAATGTTGGTGTGTTCCAATTTTCTATATAAATTTCGAATTTTAGCGCGCGCTTCATTCTTTTTTTTTTGTTACCGTATATACGTGTACGGTTTTCAGCGACAATCCCGAATATCAAAAACAAACGAATCTGGAATTAAACCGAACGCGGAATTGGGCGTATCGTGTGAATGTGGATTGCTGAAGAATACCTACGGTAAAAAAATCGTGCGGCAAATCAGCTGATACGGTTTCGTGTGAACGAGTCGTTCGTGTATATGGTAAAAATTAAAGAATTTGAAGCGCGTGACAAAATTCGAAATTTATATAGAAATTTGGAACACACCTACATTCCAAAACTGAATGGTGCGTGGATAGTACCACATCCGATTAATCAAGAAAATCACATCGTGTGAACATGGCGTTATTTGTTTCTCTGCAGCAGTGATTAATGTTGTCCAACTTTTGACGTAGATTCTTTAATTTTCGAGATGTTTTCGTACTCTCGATAGCAGTTCTCAGTGTAGCAGCTGCACGTGCAAAACATGAGCGTGCTGCTGCTGTTCGAAAGTAGCTCTTCTTTATCGAATTTAATCGCTGGAGGGCACGTGATCCCTGGCCACTCCGATAGCAGCTCTCAAAACACGAATTTTGAGAGCAGCTGTCGAGAGCTAGGCCAAAAATGTCCTTAAAAACGGCCTTTCCCGCATAGCAGCAGAGCAACGGGGTGATGCTTATGTTTAGGGTTTGGTATTTTAATGTTTAGAGCTAAGTTTGGGGAATTTTGTGAAATAGATGTGACAACCGACTCGCGAAAGTTAATCTCACGTGGAAACGCTCGTTAATTGGAATGGCGAGTTTTGGCCACATTTTTGACATTCTTGGTCTTGTTTTTCTGTAGAAAAGTTGCTGTTTCTCTAGGTTTTTGGTTGGATCGTATTACTTTTATTCTTATTTTGGCCATGTGGTTTGGTTCCCTCGCTTCTTCTTGTGTTGTTGTCATTGATTGCCGGTTGCCCCGGTGACTGCCATGGCCTCACTCTCAACTACCAGCAGCAGTAGTAGCAGCAGCTTCTCTCTCAGTCTCTCTTTCTGTGTGTGTTTTCGCCATTCGATGTTTGGGATTCCTTCGAGATAGGTCCTTTCCTTTCATCTCCTGACGTGTTTTATCGGTTTGTTTTCACGCGCAATTTTCCTTTTGCCTTTACCATGAGGTTCTTGGCTTGGATTAGACTGCAGCTCACTTATGGCAAGGTAAAGAAATTACATCTCGAAAAACTGTTGTTTTAAACAACTTTTGTTTGTTTTAGTTTTAGCTTTCAATCGCTTTTCTACCTTTATTAAAACTTAGTTTCTTTTTGAGATGCTTTTTTGGTAATGATGTCTAAATTGATTTAGGCAACTGGTGTAGTGAGGCTAAATCGTGCTAAATGGACCCTTAGTGGTGTTGGAATATTATTATTATGCCTTTCTGGAAACTTTAAAATGTTTTGAAGATTTCAGAAAATCTGAAGCTAGGATGTGTTTTGGGAGTTTCTAGTTTTTCTCTTGTTAAAATGAAAAAATCTTCTATTGCTTGAGTTTTAAAGTTCAGTTGTTTTAATTTTTCAGATTTATTACTCAATGCTTAGATTTAGGAAAATATATGAATATAAAATAAGATTCTCCTATAACTGAAGTGTATTAAGCCGTGTTTCTAAAGCACATTTCCTATATTTTCATCTTCTTTTCCCTAATCTACCATTTTTCATTTGCGTCAACGTCAACTTTTTCTCCTCGCTTTTTTATTTTTGAAATAAATATGAGCATATAATTCATCATCCAAAGAGTATAAAATCGATCCGTTGTTTCATTTGGCTTTCTTTCAAACATGCGCCAAATTGTACGAAATTCTCGCCAGTTTCTGCGATAAGTTTGTTTGAAAATGTTTGAAATTCCTACTCGTTTCTTTATTGCTTATGACCGTTTTTCATTTAATTAATTAGTGCTGACTTTTAACTATCCAGTTTCGTGGTTCGCGTGGCTTTCATATATCGTTAATTTAAGAGAAATGCGGATAAAAATCGATACGTGTTCTGTTTGTCCTCAGATGCCTCGGGCGTCGTTAGATCTTAAAGATCTTTACGACAGACGAAACATTTTTAACATTTCCGATAGCTCACGAAATTCGATAACAAACATCAATTAATGTTTTGTTTTTAAAATGTGAAAGTATTTTTAGTTTTTGTATAGGCTACTAGAATTTGGTGGTTTTTGAGAGTTTTGGTCAAACGTTTAGACTTTTAGAGTGTGTAAGTTGAGGGATAAAAAGCTATTTAGGATCGAAATGTGTTTTAGGGATTTTAGAGACACATTTAAAATTGTTATTTTTCCATCTGGTGTGGTGATGTGAGTGTTTTGACCAGAGACAACTCCACCGATCCTTGTTTTTGTTTTATCTAAGCGAGAGCTTCGTTTTTTCATCCTTTCGCGTTTTGCAATTATGTTGTTTAGTACCTTTGGTTTTGTTGCTGGTGCTATTGAATTTCTCCCCGAATGCTGCCCTAGGGTGTGCTTGGGGCCTCGGCTGTTCCTCTAATGTCCAGCCTGGGAGCAACAACGCGCCTCAATTTTGCTTTCCATCAAACGAGAACTCTGCAAAACGGGAAACTACTTACTCGCATCTCCAGCGCACACGAAAAAAAAAGAGGTTTTCGATTTATCATTTATGTATTAAAGCCAAGTTTTCTTGGGTTTTTTTATACTTCTCGTCTCTGATGCCACTGTGCTGACGATGCTCGAAAATAGGGGATAGTTCAGGAACAAACGCGTGAAGTTAAAGGCATTTTGTACGCCATTGTCAGATTTCCTGCAAATGTAGAAACATTTAAGGAACGTAATTGAAAAGTTTGTGAGATTTTGTACAAAAGTATCATCATTAAAAATTGGCAGATGTGTATCCAGTTGTCAGGTTATTATGTAGAAAAGTGAATGCAGGAAAGTAAAGAGCACATTCTGAGGATTATTTCTGCCTTTTATTTATTAAAATATTGCCATCCAAACTCCAATTGCTAAGGTGGAGGCATTACTTATCAGCCTACCCTCGTAAATATGGGGTTGTTTGTGAAATTTGATCCAATTTGGGCCTTGTAATAGGGCAAAAGCGGCATGTTGAATTGAATTTCTGGGAGACCCGAATCAGTTTTAGAAAATATTGAATTTTGAAAATCCCCAAACGAATTAAGAGTAAATGTGACGGATTTACACATTCGTTTGGCAGGATGATGAGGTTGATGATGGTTGGAATTGCGTGCCATTGAGGGAGGGGTTATTGACTCCGACTTATTGTTTTAATGTTTAATGAGGAGAGCTGCTGAAATTGTGGCTCATTTTTATTACTGCTAGTACATTTGGATATTTACGACTTTCGCCTCGTTCCTTATAACCTCTCGCTCGCTCTTCTGTTTTGGATTTTTCCATCCAGTCCTTTTGTGGCCATTTGTACGATGTATCTGAAAGAGAAATATTACCCAAAAAGCTAAAGAGGATCGGGGATACGGACTGATTAATCACTTGAGCAGAGGTTATTAAAATGAAACAAATAAAACAAGTTTAATTTAACATTTAATTAAATTCAAACGGTGAATTCAAGAGACTAATTTGAGCAACACATTCCTATTATGAAGAACAACACGTTCTTCATATAGCACGTGCACGTGACGCGCGAAGAAATGTTCCAAAATTCAAATGCACGGTTTTTAGAGGAATTTCGAAGATGTACACCTAATTTCAGTACAAACCAGAGACTGTATTCATCTGCCATGTCTTCACTCTTCTTTTAGGTAGGAAAATGTTAACAAGTTTCAGCAAAAAGGTAGATTTAGTAAAGTGGAATAGTTAAAAAACAAGAACATCGCGTTCCAATTAAGAACAACAACACGTTCTTTATAGCACGTGCCTAGCGTGCGCGTGATGCTCGTGGAGGTGTTCCAAATCCAACACGGACAATCCAATTACTCTGTTTTTAGAGGAATTTGGAAGATTTACACCTAATTTCAGTACAAACCAAAGATTGTATTCATCTGCCATGTCTTCACTCTTGTTTTAGGTAGGAAAATGTTAAGAAGTTTCGAAAAAAAAGTGCATTTAGTAAAGTAGAATAGTTTAAAAATAAGAACATCGCGTTCTAGAATATTTTATTTGAAAAAATGGAATTTTATGTTCGATTTTGGAAGATGGGTAAAATTCAAAGTTTTTTACACTAAAATTGCAATTTTGGTTGTTTTTCATAGAAATATGTTGACAAAAATCGAGTTTGTTGAAATTTTAACATATTATGTCCGTTGTCACGGTATAATAAGGTTGTTGGAGCCAAGTGGTGAACCTAAAAGACGGTGTATTTGAAATTCCAGTGACACAATTTTTTTCTGGATTGCAGTTTGATTGCTCGAAAATGTCCACACAGGTTTGGATGTGTTATTAATTTTGTACCTAGATAAATAGTGCTAAAGAACCTGTGTGCCGCTACGAATTTAGGTCTAGTTTAGCGTGCCGTTAACTGTATAGGAGGTTGAAAAAAACCCTGCCATATAAGGTTGTTTTTACGAACACGTCGAACCTTTGCGTTGCACTACTGCATGTACACGTCCCAGATTTCTACATTTGAACTTATATCGTTTTTCGATAATATTTCCCGTAGATTTTCCAGAGTTTGCACCGCGTATTAATGTGATATTTGCAACTGCTGAAAATGGTATTTTTTTTTGTACCAACAGTGATATATATACGAAGCTCGTTCTGCCATTCGGCATTTCTTTGTCTCATTATCCACGAGTAATCCAATCAAGATGCTCAATTGCGTCGACTAATTATTAATGAGTGAAACGCATCGTATTGCTTGTGGGGGAGCGACGTTAGGCGGACGCGTCGATGCCTCCCCCGTCGTTAACTCTTGCCTCAGCAGACGCGCTCGCTTATAACTCACGTTTGTTCCTCTCGGCTAAACGACTTAAATCATAAACGTTTACGACTTCCCCAAACGCAGCTCCTAATTTATGGATATCATAAAACTCCGTATTTATTTATTTAGTTGGTTGCAGCTTCATTTTTAGATGAAGAAGAAAAAGATGAGATAGAGATGGAGAAAAAACAGACAACAACCAACTGCTCAGCGTTCCTCTTCAATTGCCATTAAAAACGATGAGTTAATTAGCAAATGATATGAAAAAAACGTATGGCCAGTCAGTTTAAAACTGACGTTTTAGGTTCTGTCGTGCTGTAAACTGTGGTTTAGCCGCACTAAATTAGTCAAATTTGCAGCGGTGAAAGTGTGGCAAAAGCTGCATGCAGTTTGAACTATCAAAATACGGTGAAGTCGTAAAATTTCAGCTTGGAAAAGCTACGTTAAATTTAATCGCATTTCTTCAATTGTAAGGTGGCGAAGTGGCAGAACAGCGGTTTGCAAAATCTGCAGTGAACACGTAAAACCGCAGTCTGCGAAAGCTGCGCTAAACTTAAAGAAACTATTCTAGAGTTACGTAATTACAATTTACTAAAGCTCGGTATTAAACTCAAGTTTGAAGACGATACAATTAAATTGTAAATTTAAGTTTGATGGATTCGATAATAGATGCCGTAATGCAGTATGTAAAGTTGCAAGTTTCCACATTTGCAAAATAACGAAATTAATTTCAGTAATTTGTTAAAGTAGCATCACGAATGAAATTTTGAGATTTTGTTGCATAATCTCAGGTAGTTTGCTAATTTGTCTTGTTTTATTTATCTTTTTCCAGGGCCTTGACGGCTGGTCAACAATAGACAGGGACCAGGTAAATTCATTTTCATACTTTTTGAATTTTACTTCCATAAATAGAAAAATGCAATATGATCTAAAGGGTCAAAGTTCCAAAAAATTGTATGATTGATAATATATAAACTTCGTACATGCACTTATGAAATATTTCCTTAATGATTCGTTTGAAAAATGACTGTTGGGTTCGTAAATTTTAATTTAATTAAAAATTGCCTGAAATATTTGAAAACATTTTCATCTGGAATTAGTTTGTTGTTGTATAGATACAAGGGTATCGCTGTACAAGAAGCCGCCAATCGATCAAACGTAGAAAAAATGCCGAAAACCTAATTCTCATTTGCTTGAATTTAGTATATATATAAAAAATCTATATTACTCTTATGAAAAACGATTACTAAGCTCTGGAAGTTCTTAAACGCATCCCTCGAGTGCGTACGAAATTATGCCCCGAAAGCTCGTTTTTCGTTCGGTTTATTGCTTTTTAATCTTCTTATTTCACAAAACATTTGCTAAAATGATGAGTTCTCATTAGTAATTCATGTTTTTTTTCGTCTTCTTTTCCTCCATTTTAGGCCTATATGCCTCTGTTAGGCGGCATGGGAGCCCAGGACCACCTCGTAAGTACACCCCTTCAAAAACCTAATTTCAAGTTTCTTTTTTTTCCACCGTTCGGTTCTGGATTTGATGCATCGATGGCTTCAAATTTGGATTACCGAGGAGTCGGCAGATAAAAACCATCCTGCCTCACCGCTGTATCGCAAACGCGGCTACGAGTTCCGATTAGTCCCTTCAAATATCCAAAATAAGCCACGTTATTTTATGTAGAATGTTAATGCCGTAAGTGACATTGGCGAATTTTTTTGAAATGCTAAGCTGCTAACGGTAATACTTATATCTCGTTTTTTGCAAGGGGTAACACAAATTCTGACGTGAAAACGATTGATAACGTATAAAAATCGAGAAATCCATAACAAAACGGTCAGCTTGGCAACCGAAATGTGTGCGCTGCAAACAGGCT
>JAQGAE010003538.1:0-14476 GCA_034696685.1 Julus scandinavius | reverse complement strand
GCTCCAGGCAACCCCTCAAGCAACGAGTGATGTGTTAACACCGGACAACCCTTTTAAGGTAGGGGGTTGGGGTAACAATAGTGTCAATAATAATAATGGTCAGTAAATAATAAAAATAAAACTTGTAAGAATAAAGGTCAAGGAATAATAAGACTGGTCAGTCTGTACTAATAATGAGGATAATAATATAAAGATCAGTGCACAATAATAACAGTAACAAAAATGGTCATTGAATAGTAATAAGGATAATAATAATATTTGTCAGGGAACAAAAATGTAAAGTATGTGAAAGAGGGGATGGGTGCAGGGACACATGCAAACCGCAGGCGAGGTGTGAAAAGTAGGGGAGAAGAGGAGGATAAGGTTACATTTGAAGTCTAGTGTAGTTACAATGAAAATGCATGGCAATATGTAATAAAATATTAATTATATGAACAGTAATCAAATCCTCTAATAAATGGTAGCAGAATGACACTGTGGATGATATGGATACGGGGAGACTCAGTCAGTATGTACAGATGCTGTGGATCAAGAGACACATGGGCTGAAAGGGTCAAAGATGGTCTGGACAGATACCGGCATGGGTTCACCAGACAATAAATAATTGCCGAAATAATCGTCCGAAACACCAACAGATTGCTGCAGAGAAAAGAAGGGGTCCGCAGCTATCCTTTGGTATAAAGTGCATGGCTGTACTCGCAATAGAACTGAAGTTATTAAGAACCGAAGTTGTAAAAAGTATAGGCGGCGGGTATGGCACGAAAAACCCCAAGAAGTCCGTGGAAAATGGTCATAGCCTAATTGAAAGGGTGGCGGAAGAAAGAGCAGATCCGTGGGCGTTCGGTGGTACAAGATTCAAAGCAGTCGGAGCCGTGGATCAAAAGTTATGGGGTTCCTAAATTGCATAACACCCAGTGGATGGCCAGAAGCACCCTAATGCCGACACAAGTTCGGATCTCAATAACTGCGGAACAAACCATCCGATTTACTCATTTTATCCTGGAATGTAAAGCAGGTCAGTGGCTGCACTGAGGAACCATAATGGCCGTGGTAGCACCAAAAGAGGCTGAGCTGTGATAGCCGAGAAACACGTCGAAAAAGTCCGTGGATCAGGATAGTTACAGGCGGCGATAGAGCCCTATGGCAAGAGAAACAGAGAAGGGGGTCTCCCGTCCTCGGCAGAGAGGAGGTAAGGTTTGTCTGTCGCATATGGTGCATTGGCATGCCATCAAATGACATGCTAAATGCTAACATGCAACCAGTATGTTCTGAACTGGAAAACATTATTCTTTTGTTTACTTTGGTTATTTTTGTACATCTGGGATTGTAGTCATATAATTATTTGAAGGTTTAATAAATGAATGTAATGGTTAATTGTAATTAATTTTGTAATTTTATTTCACAGAAAGGGCTCAGACGATCGACCAATGTATTGCGATTGTTACTAAAGTTGTGACAGGGCCGGATAACATCTATATTTTAAAAGTCAGATCTCGGACACTGTTTTAGGTCCGAGATTAGAGGAGCTCAGAATAATAATATTCTGTCGTATTTTGATACTACAAGTAACAATTGCTCACAAGAATGACGTTCATAATGACGTCATATTTTCCTCTCATAAAAAGTAACACCCTAATAAAGTAAATTTTGAGTCTGAAAGACGTCATTTGTTTAAGATGTCATATTTTGGTCATAAATTTAAGACACAATTTTTGGTTAATTTTACTCAAGAAGTGACGTACGTCACTTCTTGAGTAAAATTAATTATGATTACACAAAAAATACTAACTTTGCTACTTCGGAAGTTATATAACCTGTATAGCGTATGTAGCATATATATTGATATTTCAGCTTAAAAAATTTTGGATACTAAAATTCTTTGGCAGTCTCATCAATGTTTCTTGAACAGAAAGGATTACGAAACTATGGGGCTCAACCTGTCTCGCCATGATTACATTATGGGTGTGTCCTTGTTCTGTGCAATGCATGCAACATTTAATGCACTGAATACAGAATAATTGTTTGAAATTACCTTTAACTTTCCAACAGCCGTTAAAATAGACTTGATGGCTCTCATCCCATAGTCATAGTGGTGTTGGCTGGACAGCTGTTCTGCGCATAGTTTGTAAACCGATACGATTTTTAATGCTAGTTGTCTTGCATTAACGAGTCCGTAGGAATATAAGGCGATTTCAGCAATCATCGCATAGTCAGGCACCATCATGGCCACTGGGCGAAATAGTGCCTGCAATAATGTGAAATAGTTATTGATTAGGACAACTTAATAACCCATATTACAGAGAAAGATAGCATAGGGGGGACTAAGTCTAAGTTGCATTTAGACAATTTTTAATAAAACATTTTTTGCGCTTTCAGTAATTGTCCCATTCTTCTACAGTAATTGTAGGGATATGTGGGTTAACTAATTGACTGTGTATGAAAACTGTAGGAAGCGAATCCTATCAAATCTAATGTAAAATTTGGATGCTTAAAAAGTTGTTGGGGAATGTTTTATTTTACCTCACTACTGCAGTGCAACACTACACGAATTAGACAAATGTATGCCAAATAATTATAATATTATAACTTGTATTTATCATTGTAAGACTGAAAAACATAATAAATTGAAATTGAAATATGATATATTCTAATAATAAGATGCTTTTCTGTGATTTCTATCTTTCAAGCTTAATTCGTTCAATTTAAATTTTTCTAAAATAGTTTCCACAATTTTACATTTATTTACCTATGTTAGACATATACAATACAATAATTATAAAAATAATCAATAATTTAAAAAATGCAAATTTTAAGCTTGTTACGTGAAGGAGGCTCTCTCCCCCCGCCTCCCCCAAAAAAAAAAATCAGTTGTTTCATTTTACTCCACATGCAGATTGACCATATAACCTAATGTTGTATCAAAGACAATTACACTCAAATAAAACTATATTTCTATTTTTTTTAGCAAAAAGATATGGATTAATTAGTATTAGATAGAATGGCCACAACCAAAATATACTGGCAGAAATAACAATGAGTTTTCTAAGAAAAAATGTCCTTTATGACCAAAAACCAACCTTTAAATTACCACAATTTGCATATTTATTTAAGCATATTTCAAGCCAATTTCCACACTAGAACTAGTATTCAAAAATGTCATTGTCTCATCTTACCCCATGTCTCAATGCTCTACTGTGTCCCCAATACCGCAAAATAAAGACATTAGACATCATATATGATTTTGAATATACTGCATTATAATTACTTTCAGATACCAGTTTTAAACATTACCCAGAACATCCGTACGGAATCTTGGTTCTTAAGACATGCCAATTCTATATCATCAATAATTAACTAAAATTGAACTTTGCATGCAAAAATTTGAAGTTTTTCATTATTTATTCCAAATTATTTTGTTTGGTGAAATGGCATTACTGACTCATGCTTTTACAATTCTGCAGTTTCACCAGCTTTGTTTATTTTTGGTCAAGCTGGCCCCAGGATTGGCCCAAAGTCCAACATTTCATGTGTTTGCTTGCTTTCAAAAAGCAAGTGGTCCATCGTTTGGACAGTTGTGGTTTGAATTTTACCGTGGCAACAACTGTTGAGTTGTCACGAGATAAGTCATGCATTTTAAATAATTTTGTAATGGTTTAATTGTGCACTTTTAATTATTAAACTGGTCCATATACAAGGACCCATTTAAAGAACACAATTTGGTGTGTGTTGTTTACATGGTCCGTTGAGCCGGATATACAAGTTTTAAGGATTACTACAGACTTTCGATTATAACATCAAGTGAAAAGCGACTGCTATCTGTGGATATTACTCAACAGTGGGAATACATGGACCTGGATCACTTCTTCAGTTTGAGAGCAGCATCCAGTTATGTCTCATTCCAACCTGGACAAAGTGATTGAAGATTTGACTAGGAGAAGTGAATTTTCACCTAGTGAAGATGAACCTCAAGCTGAAGGGGCCAGTGGTGGCATGTTGGCATTACCACCAACAGACCCAACCATAGCAGGGTCACATAAACAACAGGACGATACAAGCACGGTTTGATTTTCATTTTATGATGATGATGACAAATGCTCAATGTGTTCATTTGGCTCTGCCCGGTCAATAAGATTAGATTTATTAAAGAGGCAACGAGATGCCGAATTGAAGGCTGCAGCTGAACTTGCTGAATTAAAAAAAGCTCAACTTAGAGAAAAAGTCCAAGCTTAACAAGAAGAATGGGAAATAGAACAGTAGTTAATTAGAATGCACTTGGAGTTTGAAAAGGCAACATTGGCAGATGAATTGGAAGATGAATTGGGAAATGTGGAGCAACGAGCAACCTTTGTCAGGCTTGGACATTCAAGACTGGGTCAACAAGCAATCTGAAGACCAAGGAATTCCTGCTCTTAATTCTAAATCGAATGAAGTAAATATGTCTGACATCAAGCCTAGCTGTAACAATTTGCCAAAACCTGCCTCGTCAATAAACAACCGAATTGATACCTAGGCTGCACTGTAAAAAACTTCCGTAAAAGTTACGGAAAAGTGTCGGCAGCAGAGTTAACCGAATAATTCCGTAAAATTTACAGTTTTACGTAATAAAAACGGAATACCATCATACCAACAACAAAACACTTCCAAAGTAATAACGGAATACTACCGTACCAACAACAAATCTTTTCCATTATAATAGCTGAATATAACCGTACCAACAACGAAAAGCTTCCATAATAATTACAGTGTATCTACAAAAAATTAATAAAACATACCTGCTAAAATATAGTAATATCTATGTAAAATTAACAGAATTGCATCTTAATAACAATGGAATTTACACTTACATTTAACAGTGTGAGTGCTCAAAAATAATGAGATACATATGTAAAATAAGTGGAGTAAAACCACAGCAATTATGCACTACCTATATATATATATATTTAAAAGCAATAATTGTAAAAGTTTTATGTAATTGTGTTGGTGTTTTTCCTGTGAGTGCAGGGTTAGTTACCAGATTGCATGTGGTATCACTTTCAAATGATGTGGAACTTAAAAGGGCTGGTTTTAAACAAAAAACAAAAGTGGTGGCAAAGGGGGAAAACAAAAAATAAATAATCAGGCTGGTCAGCAGTAAGGGAGCCAAATAGGATCCCTGGCAGGTAGACATCCAGGTGGTTTGGTAGCTGGGATTCTTCTGGACGAAACAAAATTTATTTCTTCCTTTATATTGCCACTCAACAAAATTCCAGGCATAGCAGGTGACAAATTAAAATTGTAATCATTTGACCCTGGCAACATTTTTTCTGCAACATTCCTGAAGAATTCTTGATTTGTTGATCCTTGGCTTTATTAAAAACAAAATGGCTAGGAGCTGACCAAAGGTGCACTTTTTGGTGCAAAAATGAATATTCTTTTTTCCTTTGGTTCCAAAGATCATCCAAAAATTCAACAAATTGCAAGATGTATATTCCGACAATCAATGAAATACTTTCATAACATTGTTTTTTATTCCTTTATACTTACTTGAAATGTTTGTAATATCAATATAACTCGTCTAATACTTTAAACTTATTGTTTTTCAGCTAAAGTGTTTCTTAATCATGGAATTCTATGCCTTCAGTTTGAATTGAGTTAAATTGCAGATGCATCTTTTCTTAAATTAAGTGACAATTTCATTACTAATTTTTGTTTCTTTAAGCATTTACCATGCTAACATAAGAATGCATTTAAATAAAAACATAATTTTTCAAATTATACTTATATTTTATTGCACCTGTGCAAATATGATAGAAATATATTTCTATGAAATGATGATGAACCATCACTTCTTGCAATGTCCAAAAGTTACCACAATTGTGATGGTGGCAACTGTTAAAATTAGTAACATCCATAATTTTCTATCTGATGGCATTCAAAACACCTAATATTTTTTAATGCACTTGCTGCCCTTTTTGTCTTTTCCCTCCATTTTATTGGTCTTTTTGGTCATTAACAGTGCTAATTTTGATAAGAAATCTTACAAAATCTATAATTAGGAGGTTAATTATAGAATGAAACAGTAGATTCCACACATGCATTTCTTGGTCATTCTATGTTAAAACAGAATGTTGATAACAGCATAGCAATTGTCAAAAATCCCTGATGTTATAGTTGGTGTGACTATTATTCCAAGCAGACATAAGAAGAATCAAATTCCTTGAAATATTGTTTAAACTGTAATTTAAATCAAATCAGTTATCTACTATAAATTGGCTGCAATATTATTAGGGCAACAATTTAATAATAGAATAAAGCGAAATATAATGACATTGGATTATTAAGCATGGCCATTCAGGAAATCATTCCTTTGGCAACTCATTGTATGTCATTGTTTCCCAATTTTTGAACTCAGTCTGCTTCAAGGGCTTATGGGCATCGTAGCTAGGGCCGTGCTGCCTTTGAGACAGGTGGCAGCCAAGTTTGAAACACCATAAAGCTTAGAAAGGCCCTAACTCAGGTTAGAATTATTTGACAGCAATTCTAGTATTCAGGGGTTATGGAGTCATTGGGTACATCCCTGAAATACATAGAAAGAAGCCTCTGCCATAGATGAATTTACATGGGTTCAACTTAGATGTATGGCACTGCAATGCAGCAACAGAGCAGAAGCGAACCTTAACCTAAACAACCTCATATATGGACAAGCTAAGCACTGGAATTTTGAAAATTGAAAGTTAGGCATCATCTTAGGGAATTTTGCATGACTCATAGGGAATTTTGCATGACTCATAGGGAATTTTGCATGACTCATAGGGACTTGCGCAAATGTTTTTTGTGGCAACAGTTTTGGGACTTGCATACGAAAAATGGCCATGAATATCAGCACCACCAGACACTGGTTTGGCAGAATTTCCCATTTCTTGACCCAAAAAAACTGCCTTTGTCTGGTTGCAATGCGTATCACCTCTTCTTAGACACCACATATTGAACCAAAATTAGTAAAAATTCTTGTGCAGAGATCTTGAATTTTCTAAAATGTACAAAAACCTACAACCCCCACCATACTTCCTCCCTCTCCTTCATGCCTAGATGCCCTTTGTTGATGGCTCAAAAAAGTAACATATTGACGATTGCTTAATTGTCCAGAGATGGCCATATATGGATATATTTACCATATATGACTTATCTGTCCATAAATGGTCATAAATTGATTGTTCACATTCCATACATCCGTGATGTATTGCCCTTTCACCAACCTCAAGGATGCAATAACCAACCAGACTGTTTTAAATACTAAACACTATCTCCTCTATTGGGTATGGTTTAGTACTCCCATCCTTCTAAAACTCACACAAAACTTGCAATTTTTGTTATTGAAATATGTGTAGCACATTTTAAGGAAAAACTACAAATAACTTTTAAAAAATAAACTAATATACCTCCATAGCAAGATGTTAAATGTTGAAAATTTCAACCAACAACTTTCTCTCTCAATTCGAAAAGAAGCTTTCAGCCAAGGCTACATGTGCATAAATTGAAATGTTTCACTTATCACCAATAACAATTAAGGTTCCCCATATTTAATGAGAAGCATTAGACCTTGTAGTAAACATTAATTTTTTAATTAGAGATCACGGAATATATATAAAGCTCCATCAATATGTAAATTTTAAGGAAAATGGAAAGGAAATGTATTGTATGTCCAGTTTACTAGACATTTCCTTCGATTTTTTCAATTTCTTTATTGTCACTGTGAAATACGGAAACTTCCTTAACTTAGGGTAAATTTGAAGGAAATTTCTTGTATCTCTTGTTTATTTTCTATTTCCTTCAAATTTTACAGCACTTTAGATGTAACATTTACGGACTTTTTTAACAGTGTGTGGCACTTGCAGCTATGTTTAAAGTCCAAGAAGAGGATGCAAAAGCCCAACAACAATCAACTGCTGCTTTTGTGCTGCAAAAGGCTGTAAGATAAGGGTCAAAATAAGAACAAATTCTTTGCTCGCAAGACGATGGGCAAGGAATTATCAGCTTTTGAAGGAAACCCAGTGGAATGGCTTGTATTTATGGCACAGTACCAGGAAACAACAAAAGCTTGTGGTTTTACCAACTAAGAAAACATGTACCGTTAGAAGAAATACTTAAAGGGCACAGCACTACTTGCTGTCCAGCCATTGTTGATTTCACCAGATGCTGTTGATGAAAGCGTTGATTGAAGTGGCCAGGAATGTCAATGCCCAAAAAGAATATGATCCACATAATGTGATGGAAGTAACCATATGGTCACTAAACGAGATCATCCCATTAAAAACCCGATACGAATGGATGAATTAGTATCTAAATTGCCAACAAGGATACATACAGCCTGGGTAAGAAATCCAAACTCGGATGTACAAGATGGAGTCTTGTTGACGGAATTCATGGAGTGCATAATGAGTTATGCAGGGGATATCACTTGTGATCTCCCACAAAAGTTGGTTAGTAAAGATAAGGCTACTGATCAAACTAACCAAGGTGCAAGAAAGAGGGAAAATCAAACCCAACAGGCACAGTTCTGTCTAATATAGATGAGCAATCCAAAAGTAACTGGACTACGTTTTCATGTCCTCATTGCTACAAAGAAGGTCCCACAATTTACAAATGCTGAAGTTTAGGGAAATTGACAAACCAATGAAAGTGGAACTTTGTTAAGGAAAATCGACTATGTTTTTAATGATTGAAGAGGGGACATCAAAGAGCAGACTAGATCCAAGAATTCTTGTGGGACTGATAGTTGCCAGAAGATTTATCACACTCTGCTTCACAGAAATGCCTTTTTTCAAGTAGAAAGTCTTCAAAGGTTGGTGAAGTAAACAGTTCAACTATAAAAGAGAAAAAAAAACCAAAAGAGCACTCTAACTACAGTATACATTCAACAAGAAAGGTGTTATTAAGAGCTGCTCCAATTCTTCTCACTGGACTTAAGGGTGAAGTGACCACATTTGCCATGCTGGATGACTGTTTCACCTGCACTATGATTGATCACAATTTGGATAAATAATTACAGCTGCATGGGATCTAGGAACCATTTGAAACTCAATGGATGAATAGCGGTACAAATGAAGAAGCTGATTCAAAGCTAGTATTTGTCAAGATTCGAGGGGCTAGCAATAATGCTAAGTGATTTGATTTGTTTGATGTCAGGACCACCAAGTCACTGAACCTTCCCACTCAAACCGTGATTGCTGGAAAGATTGCAGGTTGCTGGAAGCATATTTTTCCAGATTGGTCATCTCTAGAAGAAGCAAAGCCGACCATTATTATTGAGGAAGACAACTGGAAGCTGCTTGTATGACAGAAAGTGGTCGAAGGCCCATGAAATGGACTGTTTGCCACTCTAACTAGACTTGGATGGATTATTCATGGAAATCTTAACAGAAAATCAAAGATTGGTTGCTAAGACACGTTTCATGCTTTAGAATTTGAGAGTGCTGATGATAAGAAGTTACATGGTCTGATTAAACCTTCCTTCTCTATGGAGTCATTTGGTGTGAAAGCAATCGAAACATTAATGTCAAAAGAATGTAAAAAAGCAATGGAAATTCTTGACAAGATATCAGAAAAAATAAATTGAAAATTCCAGACTGGTATTCTATGGAAGAGCAATGATGTCAAACTCCCAGAAGCTAAATCAATGGCACAGCTGTATTATGAACAAAATGGCAGAGAATTTTGAACGGGAATACGCCCGAAAATTATCAAAAGAAGAATCGAATGCTGTAAATTGTCAAACCATGTCCTGGAGCAAGCGAAAACGAAGATGAGGAAGACAAGGACAAGTGCTTTACAGTTGGTCTGGATATAAAAACCAAGATAAAGGCAACATGAAAAACAACAATGATGAGTACCGTAAAAATGATGCACGTTACGGTGGTAAAGGCAGAAACTCATCAGGAAGAAGGCGATCACGACCTGAGACACGCAAATGTTATAATTGCGGAAAGATAGGTAATTTAAAGGCGGATTGTCAATTAAAAAAAAGAAGCCAAGTCAGAGCAATTACGACGTTCAGATAGGACAACGAAAGGGATACCACCAAAGAAATACACTTAGTGCGGAGACAAGTTTGAACCAATAGCCTGCAAGCTGGGAGGAAGTTACAGCACTCACAAAATGTGAAAAAACAAAGTGGGTGGAAGCAGCGAAGGATGAAATAAAGTCACCTCATAAACACGGAGTTTGGAAACTCCAGAATCTGCCACCAGGAAAGCAAGCAATTTCCTGTAAAATGGTTTTTAAAGCCAAACTGGCCAGTAATGGTCAAGTTCACACCCACAAGGCTCGGCTAGTGGCTAGAGGATTCAGCCTGATATACGGAGATAACTATCCAGATACTTTTGCTCCAGTCGTCTAGCACACCACCATACGAGCACATTTAGCTATTGCAGAAGCTCAGGCACTACATGTTAGACAGTTGGATGTCTGTAGAGCCTATCTCAATGGTGAACTCCAAGAAGAACTTTACATGGATCAGCTACCAGGCTTCAAGGAGCTTAGCAAGGAAAACAAGGTGTGCCATTTTCTGAAAAGCCTCTACGGATTAAAACAGTCAGCTAGAATGTGGAAAAAGAAAATCACTGAGTTGCTTTCTTCAATGAAGTTCCAAAAAAGCAAAGCAGATCAGTGTTTATTTACAAAAATAGAGAATGGGAGAACTGTTTACATTCTACTATATGCGGACGACTTAAAGTTGGAGCAACGGATAAAGTGACATCTGCTGTTGGAAAGCAGCTCAACAAACATTTCGAAATGAAAGATCTTGAAGGCATTGCACACTACCTTGGCATTAAGGTAGAACAAGAGGAGGATGGATCTTTCCTCCTAAGCCAGAATGTAAAAATAGCTCAAATGCTGGAATAACACAATCTTTTTCAGCCGAAGCCAATTAAGACACCGATGGAAGTTGGTTTTCTGGCAACAAGCCGAGAAGAAAGTCCAGAAATGCCGAATAACAAAAGATAGCAAGCAATTGGATCTCTACTAAACCTAGCTACCGTTTCAAGACTAGATATACCAGCTGCAGTTGGTTTTCTGGCCAGACGAGTACAGCAGCCAACTGAAGCCGACTGGAAGTCGTGAAGAGAGTGATGATGTTTCTTGCATCTACAATTGACAAGAAGCTACATTTTCAAGCAAGAAGTGACATAACATTGCGATGCTATGCTGATGCAGACTGGGCTGGTTTGGAAATCGAACAGCGGTTTCATTTTCAACTTGGAAGCAGCACCATCGATTGGTGCAGCTGCAAGCAACAGTAGCAATGTCCTCCACTTAAGCTGAATATGTCTCTGCATTACTAGCTGCACAGGAGCTATTGTGGCCACGACAGCTTATGAAGGACATGAATGAAGGCACCACCGAAGCCACTGAGATGTTTGAGGATAACCAAGGATGCATCAAACTTGTGGAATCAGACCAGCGTGGTGCTCGTACCACACATATAGATGTATGCCATCACCAGATCAGAAGACTACGTGAAGATGGCATATTATCTATGACATATTGTCCGACAAAGGACATGGTGGCAGATGCGCTTACTAAGCCATTGCCACGTGGGTCATTTGAGCGCTGCTCAACATTTATTGGATTAGTGGATTAAAGTAAAGACAATGCTTAATATGCTGTGTGTAATGAGAAGGGGGTGTTGGAATTTACTTTTCTCACACACAGGCATGTGCTGTTAAGTTAGCATGTGCTGCTTTGATTTTAGTATGTGCTTAACATCATGATTTGGAACAGCAAGTTCCAGAGTTCTATTTTGCTTGATTTGAAATAGTTCTCATTACCATTTCTGTTGTAATACTGATTAGATCGTTTATTTTTCATTCTATACCAGCAGTTATAAAATAATTTGAATATTTAAACCTTCATTCATCGATCCAATTATTTGAACAACAACGTCCTCAAAAACCAGGAAAAGTACAAATTGTTTTTGATGCGACTGCTAAGTCACATGATGAGAACCTTAATGATAACCTCCTGGTTGGACCCGACCTGTTGAATTCATTAGGAGCAATTTTGATCAGGTTTTGAAAAGAAACTAAATTGGTATTTCGGCCGATATTAAGGTTGAGACCGACAGGCAGAGACAGATGCCTTAAACCTGATGTTTATGAAATGGAGTCCATGATCTTTGGGGCATTGAGTTCACCATGTTCTGCAAATGGAATCAAGCACCAAAATGCAAAAGATCACACTGAGAAATATCCAGATGCTGCAATGCAATCCTAGAGGATGATTTCTTAGGAGGTTCGGCAAACGAAAGTGATGCAGTGAAGCCCATCAACAACTTTACTGAAGTTCACAAAAAAGGTGGATTCCAAATCTGCAACTGGATTAGCAGTTCAAGAGAAGTTCTTTACCACATCCCTGACAATGTGGTGGGATGCCGAAGAAGACACATTTGTCTTTAATTTAAGATTTGAAAGACTGGATTCTGGATTGCTTAATGGGGAACAGATTCAACTAAAATAGACGTTTTGAAGATTGTGATGTCCATCTTCGACCCATTCGGATTTCTATCTCACCTTGTTATCCAAGCTAAAATCATTTTATAGAATATCTGAAGAAGTGGCATTGGATGAGATGACAAGCTTCCTGATGGAGTTAATGACCAATGGAAACAATGGGTTGCTGAACTAAAGAATGCAAAAGAAGTCAAGATTCCCAACCTATAATTTAGAAATTTTTATGAAGCAAATGATCGTCAACTAGATATATTTTGTGATGTAAGTGACAAGACCTTTTCAGCAGTTGCATATCTTTGTTTGGAAACGGGAAAGTATAAAGCATCTCATTGATTTTTGCAAAAGCTAGAGTGGCACCTCTCAATTTGATGTCCATTCCATGTTTAGAGTTGCAAGGTGCAGTTACTGCAACCAGGAATGGTGCAGCGATTCAAAGAATTAAACATTCAGCCTGTTTCAATGACTTACTGGACTGACTTAATGACTGTGTTCCATTGGATCAAAAATGAAACTTTTCAATTTAAACAATTTGTTGCAATTTTGAGTTGGGAAGATACTGGAATACTCTAATGCCGACCAATGGAGATTGATTCCATCAAAAAAAATGTTGCAATGACTCCAACAGAAGAAAATCTGACGACTTCAGCCCAACCTGTTGTTGGTTTTGTGGTCCAGATTTCCTCTACAAGCCAAATAATAAGTGTCCTGAAGACACCTCTAAGCCAAAGCAGCTGGACCCAGAAAGCTTGGAGTTAAAGCCACATTTGTTGGGGCCACGTACATTTGAGAAACCACCTTTACCAATTGTTCCCAACATCATCTGCTTTTCAAACTGGAACAGATTGCTTCAAACCACTGCAATGGTTCTCAAGTGTGCTAAAAGGTGGAAAAGTATGCTTTGTTCAAAATTACCTCTACCGAGCTTATAGATCTTACCTAAAGATCTAGAATTTGCTAAAGAAAAACTGTGTAAAGTTGTCCAAAGTTAAAATTTCCCAGATGATTATTGTCAACTGGTGCGAAAGAAGCCACTAACGAAGAACAACAGGTTGTTTCAACTATCAACATACTTGGATGAAAATGGTATAATCAGACTGGGAGGACAAATTGATAAGGCAGAAAGAAATTGGAATCAAACACCCTGTTATCCTTGATTCACGCCATCCATTCACAAAACTGATTCTTCAACATTATCATGTCAAATTTGTTCATATGGGGCAGGAAACGATTGTGAATGAGCTTTGCAAATGTTATTGGATCATTGGGATTCACAGAGCTGTCTGAAGTGTTTCGGCCCATTGTGTTTTCTGCAAGATTAAATGTGCAAAGCCAATGATACCTACAATAAGCCAACTGTTACCATCCAGGTTGGATTATAAAATTCCACCATTCTACAATACTGGATTGGATAACTTTGGGTCAATATAAGTTATTCGAGGACAAGCACGCGAAAAGAGATATGGAGTTCTTTTCACCTGTCTAGCAACCAGGAAAGTTCAATTGGAGATTAAAAATCAGCTATAAATACATTACACATTCAAGCCATTTATCAAAATGGTACCAATTTTCGAAGAGCAGACTGATTGATGATCGAAGCCAGACCGAGTGATGAGAGAAGCCATGGAATCCATGAACCAGGATCAACTTACTCAGCATTGCCTAAAGAATGGGATTGAATGGCATTTGAATACACCTGATTTTCCACATACGAGTGGAGCCTGGGATCATCTTGTGCGGTCAGTAAAACAGCACTGATGGCAGTTCTAAACTCCAGAACTTTAAATGATGAGAACTTGCTAACCTTGTTTTGTGAGGTCGTAAATATTGTGATCCCCGTAGGGAAAAGGGGGAAAGCAAAAGTAAAACAGAAAGAACACTTACCGTGTGAATCCAGTAGCGGACATCTTGATTGATTTGGAGAGACTGTCCAGGCACGTTGCTGGGGCCAAATTCGAAAGAAGGGGGTGTGTGAGATCTGGCCAATGGGC
>JAQGAE010003537.1:0-14476 GCA_034696685.1 Julus scandinavius | reverse complement strand
TGCTCTGTCAATGGACACTCAATCAGTCTGCCCTAGATCTGCCAGCCCCGCCAGCAAGCGTGGGCGCTGTGTGTCCCTTTTTCCACGGGTGTGCGCTGATTCAATCTCTTCTTCTCAGGGGTTTTGCGGGGTCTAGACTTCCCCTCCTCAGCAGCCTGGCCCCGATCCCCGAGTTACTGGCCAACCCGGGCCATCCAATGGCCCCAGTCAAGGGTTTATTTCCTTGTCTTTCTTTTTCCCGGGGTGATATCTTCTGGGACACCCTGTAGCCAGAACTTCATTCTGGTCCCCTAGCTGCATTTCCCTTCCCCAGGGGGAGGGAGAGGGGGGTGCTAATGGTGGCCCGATTAAGAGTGTTTATCTTCACTAAGTGGTCATAACACAGAAGTTATGACATGGGCTTCTCTTTTAGTTCCTTCTTCCCCTTTTGTTTAGGGTTAGGCCGACCACAGGTCACGGCCTCTGCTCCCCGTCTAGATGACCCTTGGTCTGGGTGCGAGACACCTGGTTTCTGGGCCCGCGGTAGCCCATTGGCCAGATCCCACACACCCCCCTTCCGACTCAAATGTGGCCCCAGCAGCAGGCCCGGACAGTTTTCTGCAACCCTTCGAGATGTCAGCAACTACACCCCTGTTTCTGGTGACGGAGTTGGGGGAGGCCCTATACGTGTTTCACCGAGACTTGCCTTCGGTCGCCATGCTCGTTTGCCAGGTGGCATCACCAGTTGCTCCCCCTCCAGCAGGTCTATTTGCTAACCTGTTGGGGCTGTGGTGGGGCGCCTGGCCACAGCAGGTGACCAGTGACGCCATGGATGCCTTCTTTACGGCCGTTTTAACCACCCATGGCTACTCCGGGGCTATCCTGGTGGGGCCTCCCTATGGGCAGCAGGCTAACTAGCTTGCCCCACCGCTGGACGGATCACCCAATGACGACCCTGACTGACCCCGGACGCACACGGTAGGTGTTTCTCTCCTTTGCCTCCCCCTTTTTCCCCACGGGGATCACATTAGGGTGCAGTATTAGTGTAGGTATCCACTTCTACACAAGATTCCATCAGCAATATCTTCTCCAAGTCTGTCACTGCCTTGTTGTGACTGGATACTGGGCCTACCAATTTAGCCTGTCATTTTATTGAGTTTTTAACCCACAATTTGTAACTGCTGGACTCCTTGCAAAGCTCACAATAGCCAAAACTTGCACGACTGAACAATGCAACAATTATGAACATGATGGCTGGAAATTAAAATGGTAATATGGTTACTAAAGGTAGCAATTGAATCAAGTCTAGTTTATTCAATTTACTTCGTTTCAGGAGTGTTTATTACTCTTAAAATAATTTCTCTAATAGTGAATGGCAATATACAGAGGGTGAAGACCTAATTATTTAACAACTTTAAATGTAAATATCTCTGCAATTAGTTAATATTTTTCAAACGGTTTTTTAAAATTGCACATGACTACATAATCAAAGTTTATTTGTTCTAAAAAAAAGAGTGGCGACCAATAGCAAGGGGAGGTCGTGTTTCACGTGAAAATACTTCCTGAAAAAGGAATGTAATACAGAATGAGTGACAAACAACTAAAAAAGGTTGGAATTGTGATTTCCTGTGGAACAATCCTGAATATCATCAAATCCAAAACGAAAAAACGACAGGCCAAGGAATTGGGTGAGCCAGTGCCTATTTTCCGAAGTTCACATAAAGTACTTACTGTTAGTACCATAAAAAAAGTGAAAAAATGACAAAAACTGAATTCACCAAGTCAGAGAGACATGGCAAAACTGTTGGGAACATCCCAAAAGACAATCCAAAACGTTATCCACGCTGATCTGGGTGCCAAAATAAAGAAAAAGACGAAGGTTCACATACTGCTCACTTGTCATAAGAAAAACAGAAAGACCAACTCAAGAAAATTGTATGAACGCCACCTAGTGGGTGGCAAGAGTGAATTTATGGTGACATTGGACGAGGCTTACTTCTATCTGAGCAACTGTAATGGTGATGGAAAGATTCTGTACCAGCAACCTCATCAAAAAATCAACAATTGGCTTTTGAACTGCCATGAAAGCTGGCCCATTAGCTTCATGGTGGTTGGTTGTAAGAGCAGCCGAGGACTTCTTCCGCTGACAGAGTGCCCAGTACGACCAAGGTCAATGCCCTGTACTACATTGACAACATTCTGAAACCTTGATTTCGAAAAAGAAATTCCTCGGTTGTATCCTGGAGAGACATCAAGTGACATTTCACCACGACAAGGCCCCATCACATACAGCCAAATTGATGACATCATACCTCGAAGAACAACCGAATTGGGGAGGACTAAACTTCATTGGGGAGGACCAAACTTCATTGGGAAAGACGCCATTCCAACTAATTCACCCAACATCAGTCCTATGGATTTGTATGGGTTCGGAAATTTAAAACAGCGCCTTTTTCATCGCAAGGCAAAAACTGTCAATAGTCTGGAAGGTTCATAACCCTTTCTATGTTTTTCCCGACCTTTGGTCATTTACAGAGATCTGCTAAAATTTGCGATTCCCGAGTACTGCTCGTTTTTGTTTTTCAAGGGCTGCAAAAAATGTGAATTAATGTCCCAGGGTTCGGGAGAGCGGTACCATCTTGAAGGTCACATTGTAGCCTACAAATCCCACAAGGTAACAACACTGTGTATACAAGAGAGGTGACCCTTTTCTGGGTGGGAAAAGGACGTCACAAAGACATTTTTCAACATAAATGGCGACGCCTGTTGCATGCACTTTGGGGAAACGAAAAACAGCCGAAAAAATGGATTTATGTGCACAAAGTAACAACAAAAGTGACCCGGATTTTGTTTTTGATTCCAAAATAAGTGCCCTGATGTCTGAAAGTTATTCAGATTCAAGTGAAAGTGCGAGGGAAGTGGATATGAGTTCTGCCCTCGAGTGGCAAAAAGTAAGTACAGGGCGGCTAGCCTGCCCTCGGTTCAAATTTTTGGGGGTACCGGGACACACACAATTTGTTTTAGATAGTGTACGACCAAACAGTGAGCCAGTGAATTATCTGGAAATGTTTTTCACTGACCAAATTGTGAAAAACATCATTGATGAAACCTACAAATATGCTGGCCAGTACTTAGACAAAACCACTTTAACTCCAACCAGTCGTTTTCATAAATTGAAGCAGCTGTATAAGAATGATTTCTGGATCTGAATGGCCCTTACCATAAACATGGGCATCATAAAAAAGCCAAACATTGAAATGCACTGGACCAAGAAAAGGTTGTTTTCTACACCATCTTTTGGAGACTACATGTCTTTCAATCAGTTTTTTTATCAACAAATTTCTCCACTTTGTTGATTATGAGGGCCAGCTAAAGGATGACCACCCCTGACCAAAGTTGTTCAAAATATGACTGATTTACCAGGCCATTTCAAAACATTTCATGTTAGCCTACTCTCCAGCTTGTGAGGTGAGCATTGATGAAAGTTTGCTGCTTCACAAGAGAAACCTGAGCTGGAGGCAGTACATACCACTCAAGCGGGCCCGGTTTGGTGTAAAAATGTTTATGCTGTGTGAGTCCAGCTCCGGATACATCTGGTGGTCAATTATCTACACAGGCAGAGGCATGGCACTGAACCCAAAGCATGATGATCACCCTTTGATTGTTCAAGTTGTTATGGCGCGACCGGATCCATTGCTTGATCAGGGGTACTGCTTGACGACCAACAACTGGTACATGTCCCCATACCTGTGTGATCTAAATAAACTCCGCACGGACTCGTACGGACTGTACGCAGCAACCGGAAATACATGTCACCGGAGATGAAGTCAGCCATGCTGAAACCAGGTAATCTGGTGGTGTTTCAGCAAGTCAAGTTGATGGCCATCTGATGAAAAGACAAGGACGTCCACCTTCTGTCTACCATCCACGATTAAAGCTTTGGAAAACCAGACGATGGGTGGCGTGGATCGCGCTGACCAGTGCTTGAAGTACTACGAATCAGTCCGAAAGGGAACAACTATCTACTACAAGATCTTCCGGCACCTGATTGACCAGGTTGTCTACAATTTGTTTATCATCCAGCAGAAGACTGATGGCAAGCATTAAACCTTGCTGGATTTCCGATGTGAGCTTGTGAGATCGATTCTAATAAAATATTTGAAATCGGAGATTCAGCAAGGTTCAAAACCTGCTCGCCCGGCACTTTCCCGTGCACTGCCCCCCGGCCAAGTGCAAGTCTTAGTTAACCCGGCAGTGCAAAGTATACTGCTCGAAACCAGGCTGGGCGGCAAGAAGGTGCATTGGGAAAGACGTGATGTGCACTGAGTGCAATGTTGGACTATGTGCCGTCACCTGCTTCCAGCAGTACCACATGAAATGGAACTACTGACACAGGAAGTTAGCTATGTTTATTACGTTTAATTTAAATGCGTGACCGAGTCGGTAGGTGAACTTGTTGAAAAGATATAATTTTGTTTCCGAAATATGGCAAATTTCTGAAAAATAAATGGCAGTTGGCTAGTTGGTATTTGAAAAACAAATGACGTTGAAAGGGTTAACCTGGATTGGTCCACAGTTGACACGACAACATACTAGAAGGTGTTTAATTTGTGGAAACAATGCTGCAGGTAAGTTTCTCGGGTGATTGGAAAACACATCGAACAAACAAAAAACATGTGTTCTTTTCTAAAAACATAAGGCAAATGTTGTTAAATAATTAAGTATTCACCCTCTGTAAACAATCCTAAACTGCTATTCTCTGGTTTGATGCTTTTTTGACATTTTATTTCCAATAGAGTAAGTGCAGGATATTTTTTTTAACCTGTGTTTATTGTCCTTCAGACGATAAGCAACTACCTTTGATTGTGGTAGAAATTTCCTTGAACACATGGATGCCACTTCTTCCTGTGCACCTATCAACAAAGGCAGTTTAATAAATTACTGAATCTCATCAGCCTCTTAACTAAAGCACAACAACCTCTGGCTGTTTATTGTGCCCTGATGACACTAGTTATAGAAACTGACACCTCTGTCAGCCTTGTTTGCTTTGAACAGAAAGTAGAAAACTTTCATAAAATTATATAACCTGAGGCAGAAGGTGACAAAATTGCAATTTGGGAAAAGTATCTGGAACTACTCCTCTGATGTGTAAGGTCCCTGGCTAGAGGCCCTTAACGCGAAAGACACGGGCTGGTTGCGAAGGTAGCTTCAAAGTAACGTTTAATGTTGAACAACATAATAATGGTGATCGCAGTAACTGCCCGCCAACTTGAGGGGCTTATCAAATACAAAAGTAATAGCACGAATTCACGACAACATCGGGGGGCAAGCCAACTCGGTCAGGCCCCCAAAACCGTACTACCTCTCTGCTGGCCCAGGCTTCCTTTATTTTCGGGTTCACCTCACCCTGGTGACTACCCAGGCAGCAGGAATGCAGTTCCCTCTCGATCATTTTGCCCTAATTACATAATTAACACATCAATTACGCCATCCCGCACATTCCCGACTATTGCACAATGCCACATACCATGCATAACGGGCCCAGGTCTGCCATATGCGGAACTGGTCCTGGGGGATCGTCACACCCCCCTGACACGTCGGACACTCTGTGGCCGACAAAACAAGTAAACAAAACAAAATATGGCGCAACAAAAATTAATTTCAGTGTTTAATAAGACCCATTTCCATTATACGGGCGGCGCACGATCGTCCACGACATCGATCAATTGTTGCAGCTAGGGACAAATACACCACCTCCAGTGCGGCCCCCGGAAAGGCGAAATTTGGCGGTAACTGGTCGACCCCTTCGGCCAACTCAACAATCACAGCGCCTTCCCCGGCAGCCGGCGACCGAACATTCAGGTCACTCAATTCTTGGCCCCAGTCCTCACAAACTCCATGACCCTCTGGTTCCCGTGGATGGGGGATCCACGGGCGCTGGCCCCCTCCACGCTGTGCACCCTGTGACGGGCCCCCACGGCCAGCATCCACTGGACGACGAGGACGCCAATTCAGGTGCCCTCGTGGCGCATATACTGGCTGCGGCGGATCAACCAACGGTGGCGCCGGCGGCGGTCTATGCCCCACAGTGTCCCGCACTGTTCGGCTGGGCCTTACCTATGGACCCAAATCCAGCCCTGCTAGTGTCCCCGAAGCAGAACGCTGGCACCCATTCTCCGAAAACGTCATCATTACAAAGCTGGTCAAAACAGGCTGCGCCATCTTGTTAAAACTTGGGGACAACAAAAGCACGTGGTTAGCACATGGAAACGCAACGGGGAGTAAAGGCTCCCCCCATCGTCCTGACAGCCATTCGACGGCCACATAACAGAGCTCCAAAACTCAAGTCGCCCCAGATAGCAAAATCTGCAAACAACAAACAGAGCTTACCTGAGGTGGCGTGTTCGAAAAGGAGGACAAAGGAAGAAATGGCCGCCGACGCGTCACTACTGGCAGGACAAGCTCATTATGTCCCGTGCCCAGAGGTTAAGTGGGTCTAAGCACGCGCACCAACTGACACCAAGTTTTGGCGCCAAAATTAACCACGCGCTCCCGTAAGGCTAAAATTTGGGGTGCTCGACGCGGCAAATAACGCTTCATATTATCAACGTGAACAGTGCAGATCGCCCCCGTACCACACCGCGCATATCAAAACGCATAGTTCAAGTCCGAAATGCGCTCCACAACCTGATAATTTACCATGTCCCTTACTGGCAGGGGCCAGGTCCCTTACCAACATCCAATCCCCTACTCTAAACTGAACAACACGCCTACACTTATCATAATGGGTCTTCTGCTTCAATTGGGCCTTAAGCCATGCAGTACACACTGTTCTGCCACTTGGACCCCAGGCCCCACCACTGGGGGCAGGCCAACAAGATTATGTATCAGCAACCGCAGAGGCAACCCATGCTTAAGTTCAAATGGGGAAACCGCCAACGATGCCCGCACAGAAAAATTGTACGCTGCAACTGCTCAGGCTAAGGATCTAGGCCAACCGCCCATACATACGCCCCCTGGCGCCATAGATTTAACGGCAACTAATTAAGTTTGCACAAGCCTTTCGGCCAGCCCATCAGCTTGCTGATGGTATGGAGTGGACGTGCGATGCTGAATCCCATATGTCCGGAAAAATTCCTGGGTACCGCGACTTAACTGCAGGGTTCCACTATCCGAAATTAAGAATTTCGGACCCCGAATCGATCAAACACGCAATTGTCACAAGCAATGTTCAATTCAGGTTCATCTTTGAGTTCAAGTTTACTTCTCAAACTATCGTATCCCTCATATTACCTTGAGGTGAATCTTGTAATTGTATTGGTTTCTGAGTTTACACAACTTAGTTAAATTGGAATTATCAGTTCCAGGTGTGCTGGATATGTTTGGTACCTAGTTGGCAAGCTAGGTTCTTTTTCAATTTTTTCAAATAAATTCACTCGCAACAACAAAATACTTTGGTTTGAATCGGTTAACTTTTTTAAATTTACGTCAAATTAGTACATACATTCAGTAAGGGTAGAATGCCTTTCTGAGTATTTCCTTTTTCTTAATATAGAAATTTTGAATACCAGCAAAAAGTTGACTTCAATATATGAAAATATAAAAATTAGGAATATTTGTATTCCTGTTGCAATTATTATCTTTTAAACATGATTTTCGAAATTATTTAGAGTCTAGTTTTTTCAATGTATTCTGTTCTAAATTTTCTTTTTTCTTCTAAATATAATGTTTAAAATATTTGACTTTGAGTTGCTAATGTTTTGTATTTTTAAAATTATTCCGCTCTAAATTATAAGAAAAGTCCAGTACTCACCTGGATAAATGTTGTGATTAAACCCAGGGTCAGAGGATAACCTGAGGTGGGCCCGATCGGTAGGGCATGGGATGTTATGCGCGGAATGTGGTATGTGGAATGTTGTGTTGCAATATATAATGATCGCCCTCTCAGTTGCCCCAGGCCTGCCAGCAAGGCCGATACAAAGCTTGCTGGTGAGCTCGGATCAGGGAAGGGCAGTCCGGGTTTTGAGGTATACCAAGCTGGTCACCTGTTCTTTTGTGCGCACGAGTTTTGGCCCGATTTATGGTTCTTGGGTTTTGGCCCTACAAGTTGCAGGCTTAGTCTTTGTAACATTTATTTTCCTTGAGTGATTAAGTAAATTTACCAGTACCCACGTATGCCCGGATAATTCGTTGCGTACTATTGATAAATCGGTCCCTTGGACATAACAATGTCAACCTATTTCAAATTTTTGGGATATGAAAATTTCAAATGGCAATATTCTGAGATATTATATTCAAAAGTGAGTGAGTGCATCCTAGGGCAAGAGTTGGAGGGAAAACTCAGGAGTCAGTTGAATTCGTTTCCTTTGTTCTACCTGTTGTAGCCATTTCTAGTTCAGTTCATTAAACACCTACTTGCTCGATAAATTACTTTTTACTGTATCACTTGTAATGTTACCACATCCTTTTTAAACTATGGGGTCTCAAGTTGCTGGTTGAATAATTTCACACACTGTTAGTTAAATGTATAAAAATTGTTTATTCATAGGAATACATCTAATGGCAATGATACACAAATTGAAGGGGTTCTTTGGCGACTATCTTTAGGCTTATCAATTTGGCTTATTTTAAAACTATCCTGTGTTAAGCCTATCTGTTAGGCCTATCTTAGGCCTGTTCCTACTTTAAGGCTCTTTTTGAGAATTATCTTTAACCTAATCCTGATTTAGGCCTATAATAACTGTAACACTGTTAGGCTTATTATTGCCTAAAGCCTCTAAGTTAGGCTTATCTGAGGCCTATTCTAACATGTAGTGCTTTTAAGCCCTAACACCATAACAGGATTCAGTCATCTTATAGCTGGCAGAGGCAGCAGAAAGACAGACTTGAATCAACTGTATACCAGGTCTCACAACCACCTCCATCACTACCAGGATCGTTGCAGTCATTGTGACTTACTTCTTGGCTGTGGTGTTTTATGGATATTTTATGATGAGTTATTTTAATTAATACAATTAATACAACATGACTACACCAATTTTTATTACAGTGTTGTCCCCCTTCCATCTGTTAATAATGTCCCATGTTTAATGTGTTGCCACCCTCCATCTGCTAACATTGTTAAAACGCCCAATGTTTATATCCCCCTTCCATCTGCTAATCCCAAAAACGCCCTATTGATTTTTGTATACATATGACATAGGTAATAATTACATGTCTTAATTTATAAACGTTTTTAAATGTGCATGCACAATTTAACACTGTTTACTACATCACGTGGAGGACAAATTTAAGGAAAGATTACCATGGGAACAACGGTTTCCTAGTTAGCTGAAAAAACAAGCAGAACAGTTATCGTTTCCTCTTCATTTCCATGTTGAACCTCAAACATTTTGCCAGCCTTTTTGAGCATTTACCTTCCTAGTTTTAGGGCACATGCTGAAGCTTGTTTATCTCAATTTTATATTCGAGTAAGATATTTAGGAATATCTTCGGCATTAATTCCTTGTATTTCTTTAATTGCTGGAACCACTTTCTGATGTATTCCTCTGTTACATCTGCTCTTGCTTTTGTAAGACTTTCAGGAGTGCGCTGGACTAAATCAGGATGACGTCTCAGAAATGATTGGTACCATTTTTTTCCTGCCACCCATCTTTAAATTGATTTTTTTTTCTTGTCCTTTACAATTGCTGCAACAGTGTTGAGGACATCTTTTTTAAGTGCATATCCTATTACTGCAAGCTGAATCAACCATTAGACTAATGATGTTTCTTTGTCAGCTGTCAGATTTGTTGAAGGTCCCATGCGCCTTGGAGCCTCTGGTACTCTACCCTTTGGTCTGTCTTGCAAGGTTCCTTTTAGTACACTAAATTGCTGGCTAGCTTCTCTTATACCCTTTCTTTCACGTATAGCCACTAAAGCATCACTTAATGCTTTTTCGGAAGCACGTTCTCACTAGGGCCCTAAGAGCGTTAGCTTGGCTGGTTTGGTACTCATTGGTATGCACGATCAGTTGAGCAAGAGACTGTAAAGCGGCCTCCTCCATCATCTATCTATGTTTAAACATGAAATCGGTTTCTGTTGCTCACTTCACCATGCCCTAGCTCTATTGTGATATCATTGCTTTGGGATTTTCCCCTCTTGAGTTCTGTGGAACTTGCTGATCTTAATTGGAAGCGTGAAGTTACTTATGTTGATTACTCATTTGTTTAAACCGTGAAGGATACTTGTTCCCTGTGATCTATAGTGCTCAATGCCTTTGAGCATGGTGTAATGGAAACAAATAAGAGAGGCTGGAGGTGGTCTTCTCTTGGACCTATCTGGGGGTGAGGTTTCGATACATGGGAAACTTGGGGACCATGTGGCAGTCCTAAAATCTAATTACAACAGACAGCTACATGCTTTATTCAAACTATTCATCCCTAACTGCCTTATCCATCATGGTCCCCATGCTGACCTTCAATCTAGCCCTATTGACTTGGTCGGAACCGCACGCCCTGGACTCATTTCTCGAGGGGTTCCTCAGGAAACTTCGGTCTCGGCCCTGCATCACCAATCTATCTACTATACAACGAGACTGGAGCCCTCCCAATTAATCAGAAAATCCTTTCACTCACCTTCAACTGTTGGAACAAGGCATCTGCCCTCGCTTGTCCCCATCAAAACCAAGCTAATTTATTTTTTCTTAAATGGCTTGATGCACCAAGAAACAAAACCAATCTTTTACACCACTTTCTAACTCAGCTCCAGCTCCCCATTCACTTGCCTTACAATACACCCCTTTCATCCCTAACCCCACCCCAAATAGCCTCTTGCAGACATCTGACCATGGAGAACCTCACAGGCCCTGAAAAAATCCATTTCAGATAAAATATCAGCATCAAGCTGCCCGTACTCAACATTTAACTCACTGAGCTTTGCCCTTCAACCAAATTTACAGCTAAATATCCCTTTTTTCCTCAAAAGATTTGCGTTACACATGCGTATTGACCCTAACAATGTTCCCACCAAACAAGGCTTCCTGCACCTCCTGTCGTATGCAAACTGTTCGTTATGCGGAATTAACCACTGGGGTTGGCACCACCTATTCTTCTTCTGCCTTAATCCCGATATAGTGACAACCAAGTCCAAATCTCCCCATCCCTTTAATCGACCCTACCCTTCTAATCCCGTTCCTATTATCGGAGATCCACATTCCGACCCTGTGGCTGACCTATTGACTAGCAAACTTGATAGCAAAGGCCCTAAATAACACCAATTTCAATCAACAACCCTGATCAAGTCACCACAAGTGAACATTGACCACCATATGGCCAGACAGGCTGAGCTCCTATTGTGCCGGAAATCTTATCTTCTTATCTAAGTGACTTCCATAGTGTTCATGCGAAAGTGGTGCAATCCACCCGATTGCATGCACTGCGACCTGGATCATTTGTTGCAATGAATAGTGCATTTAAGTTCCTCTCGGTGAAGAGCTGAATTGCAGCATTAATGACCTTCTGATACCTTGGATTCTCATCCGGACCTCTGTCTACAGTAATAATAATAACGAGTTTCGTGCTTCCATTTGGACATCTTGAAAATTTTGAGAACTCGTCACTGTCAAGTAGTTGATTGATGTCCCTAGCATGAGAAAATGCTGTTGAAGAACTATGTTTACCACTACATATAGCAATATACGTTGGACCAGAATAGCTAACAGCTTGAGGATTTCCTAGGCCATCAGGATTGATTGATATGGCTGCGTATACCGATGGTATTAGTTTGTGCCTTTCAGCAATTACCCAGTCATGATCAGGCAAGCATATTCTATAATCCATAAGCATTATAAGCGGTGCTTGCTTATTTGATGCCGATATTCCAATAGGAACTCATGCCTTGTCATCTTGGCTCATAAAAAAAACTTCCGTAGGACCAAGAAGAGATGCGATTTCTTCTAAATGTCTAATAGAAGCAATGCAATGGCAAAGGCCCCATCTGGATGGTCGCTGTGATGGTCAAACTGATTTTTAGCCAATTTAACTGGAACTGTAACAATATGCCTTTTGCCTTCAGTTGTCGTAGATGATCTTGGTTGTAGTTGCAGATATATTTCACTGTTGCTAACCTGAAAACCCCATTCTCTGCAATTCCTGAGTTAGTTCAGGTAGGGTCTTCACAGTCCGTATAGTTTCTGTTCTTCTTTTCTCATCTGCAGAACAGCAAAAGCTGGCAATATCCACATTAGCTTTCATTAGAGCAGGCTGGTACTCTTCAAGCCGAGGTCTACCCATAGAAGACCATAATTTCAGTTTTCCTTTCATTTCTGTTTTTTTTTCACATAATTCATTAAGTTTTCTTTTGAATTCGCTCCTGTGTTTCTGTTGTCTTTGTTGTTCTCGGGCTTTTTTTCTGAGTAATTTTTTTTGTTCATCCAGTTTCCTTTTATTGTCTTTGAGATCAGATTCCTGTTGAGCAGTTAAAACAATTCCAGCATTTTTCCGTGTATACAGAGCATTTAAACTTGATTCCAAGACACTAACATTCTGCTTAATTGCATTTTGCGCTAGAGTTTCACAGGCTTAAGATAGCTTTGAAGGGACAGGAATCCCAGGACCATTTGCATTCACTATTTCAGCCCTACTTTCTGTGAGGGTAGAATCCAATGTGAAGTTCAGCGTGTCATCTCAATTTCTTGCAACAACTGGAGTCTTCCTTTTAGATTGAGCCTTGCCCCAAAACTGTAATAATGTACCTCGCTTCTTAAGTGCAATGGAATCCCATTTGGAAATCTTCCTATTAGCTTGTTCTTCCCAATTTTGTAGAATTTTTAGAGTTTTCCACACATCAGTAACAATTTGCTGTGCAGATTTTACTTTTTTTTATATCCGGAAATGCTTTTTTATAAGCCGTAAATAAGGCTGAACACTGCCTGTATTTCTCTGAAATATCAGCCACAACAGTCCGAATAACGAGCAGCATCTAATATAAAATACCACAGTTATATCCATGTATTAAAGTCAATGACAAACCTAAGTAATATTACTTTAGTAATATTAACACTATGAGCTAGCTTAGTACAACAGAGGGGTTATTCAATGACACTATGAGTCTCAGCTCATCACGCCTTGATTTCATTAATGTTTCAATACATATACAAGATCATAAAAATTAAAGCAAGGTTGTTGGCTGTTGGGCGATGGCTAGAATGCTGGCAACGCGGAAAGTTAACCATAGGGTTGGAAGATTATTATTGATGTTAGATAAAAGAAAAGGAATTAATTCCACTGCTGTAATGATGGGAGGTACGGGTGAGCGCGCTTTTGTTGCAAGTATGAGGGGGTTATCACAGTTGTAAAGGAGATGATGCCAGTCATATGACTTAGATGTGCATAGGGGGCAGGGAAGTTGAGGTGAAATTTGAATGTAGCCTTTTTTGGTGCAGGCACTATGTGGATTAAGGCGGAGGTGGAGCGCAAATTTTTTTAAGAAAAAGGGAATGTTTAGATGTAGGTATGGTTGTAGGTGATGGGGTACTGAGTTGAGAAGTTTGTAGGGGCGAGCGGATGCATTTATTCTATCTGCTAGGGAGGTGTGAAAACGGGTGAATGCTGCCTCAATGGTTATCTTTTTCAGGGCTTTAATAGCTGTGGTTGGGTATTGAGACAGTATTGGAGCTAACCGGTGATTTGGATGTGGGTGTTGTAATTGGATTATAAAGTACTTTAAGAGGTTATATGTATCGGGGGGGGGGGGGCGGTCGAGCCATGACAAGAATAGACGGTGGGAGAGAGAGCGCTCTGCCAGTGGGGTTTTTGCAGCCGCTTCCCAGAGGCTGAACGTCAAGGAGAGAAGAGTAATGTTGGTGGGAATCACCCCGGTCTCATTGTATAGGAGATACGCCGGGGCGGTGGGAACTAGCTCGAACACCCTTCGCAGGAATCGCTCCTGGAATGCGTCCAAGGCGTGAGGCCCACAAGGCTGCACTGTAGTTTATGATGGGGGAAAGTATAGAGGAGAAAAGAGTTAAATGTAAGGGAATATGGTTCAGTTTTTTATTTATGAACAATTTAATTAGCAGATAGGCCTCTCTGTTGAATTTGTTCTTTAGTGCATTTAAATGTGCCTGTGGGGACATATATAGAAGTATTTACATACATATGCAAAAAGTTTGCCCCTCCGGGTTTGTTTCAGGTGCTATTTTGTAAATATATGTAAATATCAAAATTGTGCACCTATTAAATATCTTTAATAGCTGTACAATTTTTATATTTACATATATTTAGAAAATGGCGGCTGAAACAAACCCAGAGGGCAAACATTTTTTGCATATGTTTGTAAAAACGTGTTTATACGTACATGTACGTCTTGTGGAGACCCGGCTTAAGACATCAATTGTTAAATTTAACATTTTACCTGAACTTTCACGGAAAGGCTTATATATCTAATCTAATGCAAAGTTTTTACACAATAGCTTGTATTTTGGCAAGAAGTTCAGTAACGGATTTTGAATACTTAG
>JAQGAE010003536.1:0-14477 GCA_034696685.1 Julus scandinavius | reverse complement strand
AAGGACATCGCTCCCGGCACTCCCCGCTAATCCGGCTGCGCTCGCCCCCCGGGTGTACCTGATGCTGTTGGCCTCAGGTCCTAAGTTGGTGTTACTTCACTTGGCTTAAATTCAATTAATCTTAAATACTTTCATTGGTTAACAGTAACATGGTAGATGCCTTCAACAGCTAAACAGCAATGCATTAATAATTATTCATTGCAGTCAGTTGTGAGTATGTTGCTTTGTCCAGCATTAGAGCAGGAATGCCTCTCTGAACCTCCCTTCATTTCCAGCTCACCACCACAGAATTTTAATCACGATGACCATGGCAGCTTATTTGCATAATTGCGCCTTAGAAATTAATGATTAGCGATTAGGTGTTGCAAAATTATTGTTTCACAATGACCTATGCTATAGTGGTGTAAGCCAGTTAGGCAACTTCTGATGAGAGGAAAAAGTGGAATAAATGACAAAATTCAATAAGAAATTTACATAATTTATTTTCATTGCCAAACATTGAGTGTCCCCGAGGTCATGCTTATAATAGACCTAAAGAATACCTTGTACGTACTGGAAATTGTTATTAAACTAATATAATATATTACTTACAATTTTTGTAAGGGATTTTTTCGTTCTTTGTTGGATGGAGAAGGTACCTTTGTATGGCTGCTCAAAGGCCTGACGGACATAATCATGCTGGAGAAAAAATGAGAGCAAGTTGGAATATTGCGGGACATGAACACTGGAGACTTTGCATGTTTGACAGAAGATGGTCGTAAGTTAGAAATTACGTGATGCAAGTTTGTCAGCAAATCGTACAGTGTTAGGGTTGCGGAGTAGATGCAAAGAAATCTACGGTAAGGAGAATGGGTCCTCCAAATCAATGGCTGGGAAACCATGTTGAAAGCAAGGTGCCAAGCGAGGTCAGCGAGATCGATACCTTAAATGATGAATGGCTCTGAGTTGTGCCTCGGTTTTTGGTTCCTAATGCCGAACACTGTCTGATGGTGGCTAATTAATGTGCAATAGCATTAATCATTGCCTCCATTGATATTGATGCTGCTTGGATAGGGGCTGGCTTCCATGCCAGGATGGCGGCAGGCTTCTGGTGGACAGTAGAGATGGATATGGATGTATAGTGAAAAAGTCTGTTTGTATACTCATCAGCATTTCCTGGGATAGTCAAGGAATGGAGCATAACATAGGGCAATGGAGTGTGGCAGCCTCTGCATCCGCAAATTGTGCAGGGCTTTTATGGATATTCCAATCGTTGAAGCCTGTGATTGTAACACTGTCAGAAACATTAAAGGTTTGTTGTCACCAATCCACATACCAAAGATCACATGATTGAATTGGTCGAAGTCCAACTCCCAGTAGCATTGCAGAAGTTGTTCTTTGAGTGCCAGATAGCTAACTTATGTAGGTGAACACTGATAAAGTATTGCATACCAGCGATGATATTTGCATCAAGGGCTTAAAATACAGTGGAACATTGTGCTGTCTGCTGAGATATCGGCTAGATGAAAACTTGTCTCAAGGCATAGGAACTATGAATCCACGCATGAAGGGTGGTAGGCGAAAAGCATGATAGCTGATTTGGCTTGCTTGTTCCATTGGAGGTTTTCGTCTATTAGCCTGGTCAGTATCAAAATAAGCAATTGCAAACTGGAGCAGGTCAGTATGTTAAGCTATGATCGACAGAATTGGTAAAATTGACGATCAGAAAAATGGAAGACCGGAATATCGGCAACCGACAATTGGAAGACCGGAATATGGACAACCGACAATTGGATGACAGGAAAAATGAACTACCGGCAACTGGACGACCTGAAAAAAATGGACGACAGGATAAATGAATGAGCAGAAAATTAGTGGCCCGAACCGCCAAGGAACTTTGAGCTAACCGGGACAGTATGTCCCAAACGTTACTAGTGTTTTGCGGCCCGCCTGCCGCCATTCATTGGAAGCCGCCCGTGTATTCCCGTCACCTAGCAAAGCTCATTGATTACCGCCATTACTTTTTTCCCTTTTTTGGATGCCGTTCACCACTGATATGAATTTGCGACCATTGGCAAATGTTAGGAACATCAGCCGCTCCTGCACAACGCCGAAGGTATTTCCTGCAAGCCCGCCGCTGGTTGTTTGGCCGTCATTGGATGCCGCCAAACAAAGAAAAAGATTTTACAACCAACAGAACGAACATGCTTTCGAACTGTATGTTTTCACCACTGCCAATGGGAACTTGCCATTGTTAATTTTGACGCTGTCACGCTGCCGTAAGTTTCAGTGGCAGCAGCTCGGTTTTTCATGTGATTGGAGGCAGATTGACCAGTTAGAGTGGACCTGCCATCCGGTCATTGGTTCTTGAACACGCACTCGCTTATTGACGTGTGTGACCCGCCCTAGCCGTGTTTTCGCCATGTGTGTTCACTGTGTTTCTAGAATTGTGCCCAAATTTATCATTTTTTAATGTTCAGTGTAATTATTAATCAGATTCGCAATTTAATGAACATGTTGATATTTTGTTCCCCAATACCCTGTTTTGTTTAGAGTGAAAGAGGCCGGTTTGTTCCAGACCAGGTAAATGCCAGGCACAGGATAAAAGCCAGGAAAAGGCAGGATTAGCTTTTGTGTCATTTGGGGTGGGTAGTTTTTGTGTGTGCAAGCTAAAGTACACGGTATGTGCGACGGTCCCTCTAGCTGAGAGGTTGGATTTCGAGTTAGTTTTTGGACCGACCATACAGTTCGTCGGGGTGCAATGAACTGGGGTTTCGCCGTTTGGTATCGGTCGTGTGCGGTTTCGATTACGATTCTTTCCACATGGCTCGGTTAAATTCCAAATTTTGGCACTTACTATTTATCAGTAAAAATGTCTGATCGATTTGACATCCCGCTCACCTCCAACGATCGGTCGCCAAGAATTTTGCTCTTGATCGAAAAGAACTATGCGACCTGGAGGAAGTTGCATTGATGTACCTGTCCCTGCAGCGGTTTGTGAGTATGAACCGCAAGGATCCCGCGGTGACTGCCACCCAGGCTAATCGGGACAGGTTCTCGGAAATATGCGAGAAGACCTACTCAATAATTTTGTTTTTGGCTTACTCTCGGATTCGAAAGACGCTCTATCAGGGGTTCAGCGGAACCCAATGCACAGAGGAGTGGGAACACATACAACAGACGTAAAAACCCAATACCCAAGTAAGGATTTGTCAGTTGTGATGCCAGATTCAATCCCTGAGGATAGAACATCTAGAGTCGATCGAGAGCTACATTGCTCAGGTGGAGCGATGCAGGCAGTCCCTGCAGGCTAGCAACAGGCACCAATAACTAAGCTAGCCAAAAAGAAATTAAAGGGGAAGAAAGGAGTTCTCTCTGAAGGCAAGTTTGGGGAACCACTGACAACGTTAATATTCCCGAGGAATGGGTTAGGATTGACAATCAGTATCGATTCCGGTACGAGCGTGGGCATATGTAATGATTGCTGCTGGTTCACGGAATACCTGGAAATGCCCTTATCGACATGTACTCTTATTCTGGAACATTCGGGATTGCCGGAAAGGGTACCGTCGTGTTTTTTACCGTGGCGAACGGCCAAAAGTATCTCACTACAATCCGCGATGTCGCATATGGTCCGTCAGGAAGGAGAAATCTGTCAGCCTCCCAGATAAGTAAATCGGCAGGCTGTACCTGGAAGGGATCGACAGACAAAATTTGTGTTTTTAATCTTAAGGGGATCCAAATTTTTAAGTTTGACAGGATAGACCGTCAGTATCATTTGACAGTCGTGCCTCTACCCGACATGGGCAAGAAATTGTTGCAACCAATGTCGGTGTTGGCCACAGGTGGATTGGCCACTTCTTCCGAATAGAGATTTTGGCATTTAAGGCTTGGCCACATCGGTCAGGACACGTTCCTGCAGATGTCAAAGTCTCAGCACTTTCGTGGTCTGACAAAATAGTCAGTGAAACCACAGAACTGCGAGACGTGTTTTGGTTGTAAAATGCGTCGACCAACCCATAAGGCAATAAATGAAATCTATTCAAAGGCACCACTGTAACAGAAGGTGGTAGACAGAAGGCTGTAGGTGGGTGTTTACCTATAAATGGGACTCAAAGGGCGTCATTTTCTGGCACATGGTCCGTCTAGTTGCGAAAGGGTTTCAGCAATGAAGAGGGTTGGACTTCACAGACGTGTACAATCCCATGATTAATTTCACGCTCGTCTTAGTGGTCATCCTTCCTCTTGTTGTGTTCGGGGCTGGCTCGACGTTAAGTGTGCTTTTCTCTACCTTAATCTTGATAAACCTACCCTAATGGAACCTCCACCAGGGGTGACCCGAACCGGCCCCACGAAATCGAATCCTCATGTCTCAGCAGGTTCTTCCACTGCTATGGGTTCAAACAATCCTTGGGGCAACACCCATATTATTTACTTGGCATTGCATACATAATGCCACAAACTTTGCAACCGCAGCCTTTATTTGGGGCTAATAATATGCACGTGACACTAGGGACAATATCTTTGATATCCTTAAATGTCCTGCCATTGGGTGTTCATCACCTTCCTTCATAACTCCCTGCCTCAGGTGTTCTGGTACGACCAACAATGTGAGAAAATTACATACCGAAACCAGTCAAAAGTCCGCCCCTCAAGGGCATATGCAAATTCATCATAAATTTGAGAAATCCTTACGCAATCTAAAATATTTGCAGTGCTTTCGATATGGGATTAGCTGCCCCATATTGAACGCACTGCTCCTGTGCTTAAGCACTCAGCGCTGCAAAGCTGCTGCTTAGTGCTCGGGGTACTTTTATGGGTTGCCCCTACCTGGTCAGGTGACCAAGGCCTGGAATTTGCAGGCTGGTCACCATATTTTTGGGAGAGAGCTGGACAGTGGTTGGCCGGACTTGGTTGAGGATGGACAGCCCTATACTGGAGGCACCTCTACACAAAGAAAAACAACTGTAAATTCTAAGGACCACTGAAATCACTGCTGGTAAATATACCTTAGGTTTTGGGTCCACCGATTTGCTGTCATGGTGCAGAATGTTTAATGGTGAAAAACAAAACTTTCCGCCTCCCACGGGTCACCGGTAACTTGGGACCCGATCGGGAACCTGGACAACCCTAGATTTGGCCCTTACAGGCTGCTCTCCTCGGTGTTCAAGCTACTTGTTCCGGTTTCTATGGAGGTCTGTTAATGATGGATAGTCAACCTCCGTTAAAAGTTCACCTGTCTAAATCGTTTGCATGTGGACTCTCTTTCGTTTCTGTGCTAAATCTGATGCCATATAGTACCACTTCAGGGCGGGAAGAATCCGCCTTCAAAACAGACTCAGGACTCGGAATTGGCAAGGCCTTAGTCCGCCACTGATTGTCTGCCTCACAAGGGACCAGATAGGACTCTCGCCTGTGGGATCCGAACTTGGTTCGAACAGTCGAATTGGCTGATCTGATGAACCGTGGTCCGGACATCGACGTCGCCGACGCTGACCACACCCGCAACCTCGAACGCGGAATCCTACGCTCCTGCAAACTGCCGTGCTCGTGTTCTCCAAATGGACTGAAACCACGTGTATTTCAGTGCTTCATGTTTGTGGGGATTTTGTGCATGACCCTCTTGAATGCGAATTGAGGCGCGATACGCACCTTACTACTAACGATTGGTGGTCCCCAAGTGCAGTTGTAGCGCGTCCACTAAGCGAGTTGTATGCAACATGTCTAAACCTCGGTTCCTTGTCCGAATTAATTAAATTTCTTTTGTCGCATTATACCGGTACGGCGTGTATTTCTCTCTTCTAGGTCCGGCCTCACGAATCGAGCCAGTCACTCCAATCTAAACTTTCACTGCGCCTCACTGCATGTCACTGCGCTTCCTGCGGGTATTTAAGTGATTGTCTCACAAACAACAATCTAGGGGGATCATAAGGGTTATAAAAATACAATGTTTGACCCAACATCAAATAACCATTTAGGGCCACTGCTCTGCCTACCGCCTTATCTCATAATACACCCATTTCAGGGTCCTGCATCAGCACTTTTGCCATATTCCTTTGGCCCTGCACCAAATATGTATATGCATTGTCTTCCACCCCTGGGGCCACCTGTTGCTTAATCATGAGATTTCTACTTAAGCAATCCACATCGACATGGGGCCCTCCCTTCTTATAGACCACTTTATAAGAAAACTCCTCCGTCTTCGCTGCCCATTTCCCCAAGCGATTTGAAGGATTCTTCAGTGACCTCAAATAACATGGCGTAATGATCCATCTCTATCGTAACTTTATTTAGGAAAAAATAATGTCGGAACTTTTCTGCGGCCTACACTATTGCCAAGGCCTTTAATTCTGTAACTGTGCATTTCGTCTCATCAGGAAGCAAAGCCTGACTTGCATAGACAAGCCCTCGTTGATTAGGCTTAATTCCATGATACAAAATTTGCTCTAACCCCACTCATGACACAACCATATGCAAACTTAAAGGTGCTGCTGGATCAAACATGGCCAGTATTGGGGCCGTACACAAGGCCTCCTTTAATGTCTCAAACACCAGCTCACATTATTCCGTCCAACCGAATGGAACTGATTCCACGTCAAATTTATCAATGGCATGGCTATACTTGCAAAGGCCATAATGAATCTTCTATATCTACAAAGTTCCAAAAAACTTTTAACTCCTTTTCGATTCCTGGGCCTGTGGAAGTTCAGTACCGCCACTTCCTGTGCACTGCCCACAAGGCCTAAGTATTTCACTTGTTCATAACCAAAAAACATTTGGATGGCTTTAGCTTAATATTTTGACAAGATAATACCTCCAAAACTGCCCTCAAATTATCCAAAAATCATTCGAAATTCGACGCAAACACGATAATATCATTCAAGTATATTAGGCACACCTCCCACTTCAAATGCTAAACAATTTGATCCAGACCCCTGTGCATTGTGGCTGGTGCATTACACAGCCCGAAGGGCATACGAGTGAACTCGAAATGCCCCTCGGAACATGAAAATGCCGTTTTTTCCTGGTCTTGCCCTTCCATGGGCACCTGCTAGTACCATGACATCATGTCCAGAGTTGCGAACCATGCCGACCCCTTCATGGCATCCAGCGCATCATCAATGCATGGCAATGTATAGCTATCCACCACCGTGTCCGTATTTAATTTCTGATAATCTACGCAAAAACGTACAGAACAATCCTTTTTCACCAAAACCATCGGGGTAAAGTATTGGCTTCTACTGGGTACCACCACCCCACGATGCCGCATTTACCCCAATTCCTCTCTAACAATATCCCTAACCTTGGCTGATGACCATCGGGGAGCGACATGTATCGGTGCATGGTCTGCTGTATCAATCGTATGCTGGGCAACCTACTCAGCCCCAATTCATTCACTGATGGTGCAAAAGTGCCGCGAAAACAAACCAATAATCTACGCATTGCCCTACATTGTACCTTTGTCAGTGTAGACCCCATCTGCAAGGCGGAATCAAACCCCTCTCCCTCGAAGCGACCTTTTACCCGTCCTTCATTACACTCTGCAGTCTTAAATGCCATCACCTCGGGTGCCTCCAATGAAGAAACCAAAGCGACCAAATTCAGTGCATCTGCCATCAAATTCCCAATCTGAAATAGATGACAATGATCATTGTCCACGCACATAACCCCTCGCGCCGCACGTGCAGACATTCCTTACAACGGAAGGGCCTCAATAAGAAACAAATCACCCTTTTTCACTTCTTCCGGGATATGACACATTGTTGTTCTGGGGTAGCGCGACATTAAAAATAACATAGGTCTAGGGTAACTTACCATGTTTGCCTGGGTTTTGTTCTGCCTGGGAGAGATGACCTGGAGAAAACCTGATATGGAAGGAGGAATACTGAAATATTAATTGATTTATATGTGGTTCGTTATGCTTGTGGCATTAACAACTGGATAGAACACGGCCGACCTGGGAACTGTGCTGATTGGTGTTTTATACTCCAATCGCCTACCGATGGTTTTTTATTGGAGGCTACATGAACAAACCGGTACAAGAGTTCCAGCGGTAAATTGGATGCCGTTTGTTCATGTTTGAACGCCCACCGCCGGAGGTTGTTACCGTTTTCGCTCACCGCCGGAGGTTGTTACCGTTTTTGCCCACCGCCGGAGATTTTTCGGCCAGCTCAACCAATGGAGACAAAGGGCCCCTATCCGACGCTGCGATTGAAGGCAAATTGCCCAATCGTGCACAGTCCGCCATTGCCATTGCAACGTCCTGCCCGCCATTATTGGTTCAACTGGTGGCGCCAATTGGTGGCGAGTCATCCAATCGTGAGTTTGGGTCAACCCTTGCCATTGCCTTTTGCAGGAAACGAACATTCAATGGGGGCAATCTGGAACGGTAACGGATGGTTCTTTTGATGAAGATTGGTCATGATTGCCGTGCTTACAGTGAACGTTGTTTGAATTACTGATTTTAAACTGCGTTTGAAACCACAAGTCACTGCCACCAGTGAATGTTGTTTGAATTACTGATTTTAAACTGCGTTTGAAACCACCAATCACTGCCACCAGTGAATGTTGTTTGAATTATTGATTTTAAACTGCATTTTGTTTAATGCCTGTTGGAAAAAACATGTCAAGTAAGTGATGCTCGTTCATATGTTGAGGTTATCTGTCGATAGTTGACAAATTATTGGTTGTTGCAGTGCATGAAATGTATGTATTGTTGATAATTGCAAATGGTTAACTTTGGTTCTCCCTGATATCCCTTTTTGTTTAGTTGTGAAGGCCATCATCCGTGATAGGGCAAATACCAGGTGAACGCAGGTTTGGAGTTGTTTTTCCATTTTTGGTTTGGGTGGTTGTTGAGGTTTTTTTTTCAAAAATAAAACAAAAGGTACGAAGTCTGCGTGACGGTCCTTCTAGCTGGAAGGCCGGGGTTTTTTCGGGTTCTGTCCAGTTCGACGACATTGTTTGTTGTGGTCCTCGAGAGCCGGAGTTTTCATCGCAAGGTGTCGGGTACATCCCTTTTTCGCGTGACTCCAGAAAACTCTAAATTTGCACTTACGATCTACCGGTAAAACATGGCTGAGGGATTAGACATCCTGCTCTCCTCCGTCGATCGGTCGTCCAGGATTTCCCTTCGAACGGAATCCAACTACGCGACCTGGAGGAAAGAGCTGGAGGTCGCACTGATGTACCAGTCCCTGCTGCGGTTCGTGAGTAAGGACTGCAGGGATCCCGAGGCATCTGACACCCAGGCCGATTGGGAGAGGTTCGAGGACAAGTGCCAAAAGTCTTACTCGATCATTTTCTTTTTGGTTCATCTTCGGATTCAAGAGACGTTCTTTCAGGGGTTCACCAGAACTCAATGCAGGGAGGTGTTGGCCCATGTAAAGCATACATATGAGCCAACTACCCGAGAAAAGATCTGGCAATTGTGATGCCAGTTCCAATCCCTGAGGATGGAACACCTGGAATCCATCGAGAGCTACATCGCTAGGGTGGAGCGTTTAGCCCTCCAACTGGAAGAAGCCGGGTCGATGACATGGACTTGGTGTTCCAGATGTTGATGTGCCTTCCTCTGAGCTCAATTTGAAAATCAAGCTCCTTCATACTTGGCCTGATGCAGACTTCTTCCTGCCAAGGTGAAGGCAGCCCTGATTGCTAAGGCCAACAGCATCAGGTATACCCAGGGGAAAAGTGCCAGTGGCGATGTCCTTGCTTCCTTACGTGGAGCGGCTTCAGTGCCAAGTGAGGCGTTAACTGGACTGACCGAGACCCGGACATGTTCCTGCTGTGGGAGGAAAGGTCATTTCAGGGAGACTTGCCTGGTTAATCTTGGATCAGGCGGACACGTTGCCATACCGAATACCCCCATATGTGCCAATGCAGCCAGTCCCTGCAGACCCTGCAGTGCAGCAGGCACTGTAGCGCTACAGTTGGGGGCTTGGTTTTTTGTTTTAGGTCTGCCATCTTGTTTTATTGTGGTGGCCACAATTGGAAATGGACACGCCCGTATGATGTTCCTGAAACAGTTTTTGAAACATTGAAATCGTAAGTTTTTGTTTTTGTAAATCAATAAATACCTTCAAGAATCCATCAGTGTCCCATTTCTCTGTTTAACACACATCACCAGTGAAGATGAGCATGGCGACAACGTTACTGAATACAACAATCGAATGGGCAAACCGCACAGTCTAACTGCTCTTTCTTCCACAGATTCCCTCTGCAGCGAATAAATTTCTTCATCCATCTCTTGAGGTTCACCGTCCATATTTATTTTCACTGTCCGTTCACAATCCACCATATCCCGGGTGCCATCTTCCATTTGCTGAGAGTCACCACTTTTTTCGGGCTTAATATGATGCTTCACGAAGGGGAACAGTTCCTTAGGCTTATCCTGGAAACAGAACATCTCATTCAGAGACAGTGGGATCAATCCTGTTCGACAAGCAAAATCCCAACCCAATAAGGCCACTCCAACTAGCTGATGCAAAATTCTAAACTGATGAGTAAGTGTCCGACCTAAAATGGTCAATTTTATGTCGCACTCGCCCACGGTGTCCACCGCGCATCCTATGACATCATACAATGGTCTGCACGAATAGCCTCCAGTCACCGACAGTCCCCTGTGTTACCAGGAGTGCCTCAGACAGCATGGAGACCACCGAGCCCCCATCTACCACCATAAACACCATTCGTGTTCTAATGCGCACCTGGACCACTGGAGAGGACACCTCTCCTTCATCCGGACCATCTTGCATCATTGTATAATATGTTTAGGGCCACCATGCACAGGGGTCCTCCACTCCGCAATTCAGAAACGGTATCCCGACCTAACCGTTTAGGGCAAAACTGCTTAATGTGTCCAGGTTCTCCACAAGCATAACACTTGTAATTTTGCACAAACCAGCAGCTCATTCCACCGGTATCTGCTTAACCACACTTGGTGTATGTGGTACCACGGGCAGTGCCACTAGTATCGGCTGACCAACCTGTTGTACATTAAGTACAGGTAGTTTGATGTAGGGGTGGGTGGCCTTGTTCTAAATGGAATTAAGTAATTAAAAACACTCACCTTATCCTGGAGCCTATCCTTGGCTGGTAACGTCCCTGGTGATCCATTGATGATGACCTGGAATGAAAACGGGAAAGATTTAGACACTGGAAAAGTTAATTAACTATTAATTTATTTTGGGGGTTTCCCCCCCCTTCCCCGAGTGTGGGCTTACCTGTTTTTTTCCATCTTGGTTTAGTCCGTCCAGGTGGCGCCACCGTGTGGTTTTTAGCCGACCTGGGCGGCCCTTTATTGTTGTTACTTGCGAATGGGGCGTTGCCCATCATGGATCGTTTCGTTTGTTCCTGGAATAGAAAATAAAAAACAAAGTTAAGTTTTTCCTTACGTCGGCCTTCGCGTTCTTTAAACAACATGGTAGCAGAGCGTGGTTTCGATCTCCGAAGTTGCAGTCCATAGGATCGGCGTGAGTTCTCCTTTGACGTTGAAGAGCGTTAGCGGTGGTTCTTATGAGTCACCGTAGTACCGCGTATCACACACGCTAACGAACGAAAAAAGGAACCAGGACGCCGTTAATCGTCCCAAAAAGGACGAGAGGAGAAAAGCATAAACGCCATGGAAGGAATCCTTATCGTTTGGCAAGTTATTATCGACATAATTTTTAGTCTTTATGGCCGTTTGGTTTGGTAAACAAGCCGAACTGGTGCTGCGAGTTCGTGAACCAAGAATCTGACTTGCCGAACTTGCACAGCAAGTTTCTTGTTCTGGCCATCTTGTTCTTGTCCTGTTGCCGAACGTGGCAAAAGAGTTCGCCAGAGGACGGGGATCGTCTGCAACAAATGTGCGAGGCAATCGATTTGACGAAAAAACGCAGGTTTCGGAAGGAATAGGTCGTCTACGGACATCAATAGGTGGCTGGGATCCTGGATTCCAGTTTCTTTTTCTTCAGGAATTGTTAACTGCTATTTTCTGATTCATAATTGCTAATGTTTATGTGTTTGTTGCTTTGCATAAATTTATTTGCAGTATGCAGAGACGGCCCTTGTTTAACTGACCCGGACCACCAAGGACTCCACCAGGAAAAGGGTAGAGCTTCAGGTGGTCAGTTTGAGTGTAATTTAACTTTTGTGTTTTTCTTGAGAAACCCCGGAAAAAAATTCTCGAGCAGCGTGCGAGGTGTTCGCGACGATACGGCTTAGCTGAGAGTTAGGGGTTTTAGGAATTCACTTTTTCAACTGACTTTTATGGTCATCGCGGTACCAGTCGAAAAAAACGAACGGAATTTCACCGCGTCGCGTTTCGGGGTTGTTGTTTCTCTTCTTTGTTCTGCATATGGGGGTCTGAAAAAAAACACTAAATTACACCACTCATTCAGGTCGCAGACACTCTTGTTAGGTTCGAAAAATGGCTGAGGCGTACGAACTCCATCTCCCGTCTTCAGAGCGTTCTCTCAGAATAGTAACTCTAACTGAGACTAACTACGCAACCTGGAAGCAGGAGCTGGAGGTTGCGCTAATGTACCAGTCACTCCTGCGGTACGTTAGTCCGGACCGAGAAGATCAGGAAACACTCCTCACCATTAAAAAAGGCGAGGTTTGCCGACCAGTGTCAAAAAGCCTATTCGATCATTTTTTTTTCCGTCAGTCCTCGGATACGCCAGACGCTCTTCCAGAGCTTCACTGGGATGCAATGTCGGGAGGTCTTGAACCACATTCAAAAGACCTACGCTCCCACAACGAGGGAGCGGATTTGGCAACTAAGGTGCCAATTCCAGTCATTGCGGATGGACCATCTTGAGTCCATCGAGAGTTACATAGCTCAGGTGGAGTATGTAGCTCTCCAACTGGAAGAAGCGGGCCGCAGGGTCGATGCCATGGACTTGGCATTCCAAATGATGATGGGCCTTCCCCCGAGTTTTGATCTGAAGATCAAACTCCTTCACTCGAAGCCGGATGATGAATTCACTCCAGCGAGAGTGAAGACGGCGCTGATTGCTGAAGCCAATAGCAAACGGTACACCAGGGGGACGGGTGTAACCGGATTAGCGGGGGCTGCCGGGGGTGACGTTCTCACTTCCTCTGCATCATCTTCTTCTAGCAAGAAAGCTCCTTCCAAACAGAAGGCGAAGCAAACAGCCGAGGCCCGAACATATTACAGGTGTGGTCAAAAAGGCCACCTGTCACCTAAGTGTCCGGCAGTCTTCGGACAGGGGGAAATCCCTCAAACAACACCGTTCGTGCCCATGCAGCCGGTCGCTGTAGGGACTGCTGCACCACATGTGCCTCAAGCGCCACGGGCTCCTAAGAAGAAGCAGGGGAAGAGAGAAGGTCGCTCAGGGGGCACTACCAGAAGAACAACAGACAATGTGACGATTCCCGGGGAGTGGGCGGGGTTTGACATCCTCGTTGCAACACTGAATGCCGACGAGGAAACGAGCGATCGGTGGACCTGGGGTTCCGGGGCAGGCGTGAGCAGTTGTCACGACCGCAAATGGTTCGCGGAGTACCACGACACACCCCCCGTTGACATGTACTCCTATTCGGGTACTTTACGGATTATTGGAAGGGGTACGGTCATGTTTTCGTCCGAGGTGAATGGCAAACAGCGCCTCACCGCCATCCGAGACGTGGCATATGCTCCGTCAGGGAGAAGGAATCTCCTTTCAGCCTCCCAGATAAGTAAATCCGCAGGCTGTACATGGAAAGGGTCGGAAAACGGAATTAAGGTTTTTAATAATCGGGGAATCCAAATTTTTGATTTTAGGAGAGTAAACCGTCTGTATCATGTGACAGCGGTGCCTCGACCTGACCTGGGCAAGAAATTGTTGCTGCCAGTGTCAGTGTCAGCCACAGGTGGGTTGGCCCATTCTTCGGAATTTAGATTGTGGCATTCAAGACTGGGCCACATCAGCCAGGACACAATCCTGCAGATGTCCAGGTCGGAGCATTTCCGTGGTTTACCAAAATTATCCGGTAAGCCCTAGAACTGCGAGACCTGTTTCGGGTGTAAGATGCGGCGCCCGACCCACAAAGCTGTGGATAAGATCTACTCCGAGGCACCTCTGGAACTGATCCATGCGGATGTATGGGGGCCGATAGCATACACTTCAGGTACAGGCTGTCGGTATTATCTGGCACTGATCGACGACTTTTCGCGTTGGTGCAAGGTGTATCCCCTGCAACGCAAGGATGAGGTTTTGGAGAACATCTCCAGGTACATTGCGGAGATGGAGAGACAGACGGGATACAAGGTGAAGGCAATAAAGACTGACAACGGGGGAGAATTCTGCTCCAAACCATTTGAGAAGTTCTATGCGGATCGAGGGATTAGACATCTGTGTACCAATGTCTACTCTCCGCATATGAACGGGGTCGCTGAGCGGTTTAATCAGACTGCCGTTCAAGCGATCCGAGTCATGTTGAGAGACTCTGGTTTGGCCAACAAGTTTTGGGCAGAATTCCTCCTAACCTTCACCTATCTCAAAAACAGA
>JAQGAE010003535.1:0-14477 GCA_034696685.1 Julus scandinavius | reverse complement strand
TTCAAATACAATGACCTAATTGATATGAAAATTCAAATACAATGAGCTAATTGATATGAAAATTCAAATACAATGAGCTAATTGATATGAAAATTCAAATACAATGGTTCACACTAAAAATGAGCTGAAGTGCGCATGCTCACACCCTAACCTATATGTTAGCAGACGATATTCGGGTGTGTGTGAATACGGCATAAGTTGGCCCTTACCTTGGATGCTAAACCTGACATTCATCACTATTAATGGAGTGTGTTAATCCGTAATTATCATGAAAATTGGTTAATTGCTTAATTGGCTCATTAGTTAATTGCTCAATTGGAAAATTCACATACAAAAATTGTTTAATTATCCTTTCGACGAATTACTAGGCGGTGAACGCGCTCAAGTCGGTGAATTGTTGTAGGTGGATTTTCCTTCGATGAATTGCAGTCTATGAACTTTCCGGATACCGGAGAAATTTGAATTGCACGATGGTGGTGAAAATTCAATCGCCCTGATCGTGGTGAAACTTCAAACGCACGGTGAGGTGATTTTCAACCGCATGATAGTAGTTAAACTTCAAACACATGAAAAACAGCGTTTTTATGTGTTTAACTTAGTCACTAGGTAATATTTGAAAATATGTTAGCGAGTCATATGAAACCTTGTTATTGTAAGGGACTTTGTTGGGAACATTGCTTGAATTGTAAAAATCAGTTGTGGTTTCAAGAGCCCTTTCATCTGTGAAAAGAGCGGTGACTATTTTGTAGGTTTTCTAAAATCTTACAACTATTACTTATAGTTCCGCTACTGATTTATAATTTTATAGAACATAAAATTAAATGCATTTGTGGTAAGTATAGTGAGTGCCAGAAAACCAAGTTTGACTGAATTATAGTAACCGTACTATGAATCTTTAATATTACAAAGGTTTGTATTTAATTTAGCAAATATATATTTTGATTAAAACATAAAAAATGCATTTAAAAAAACAGTTTTCCATCAGTAGCATTGTCGATAAATTTTCTAAAAAATTGAACTCAAATACTTCTCCCAAAATCTAAATGTGTATCTGGCAGACGCGATAGGAGCACACTGAAAACTCAAAATGTGCAAAAATGCACACCAAATGTGTAAAAAAGTTGCGCACACATAAATGTGTAAAATTACCTATTTTTATATGCAATATAACACATTTGAATGTCAAAATGCACAGTAGTGTGTTTTGACAACACTCTACTGTGCATTTTGACACAAAAATAGGTAGTTTTACACATTTATGTGTGCTTTTTTGCACATTTTGAGTTTTCAGTGCATCGGTCGATGATACAAAACGGTGAAAGGGGAAAAAACTAACCACATGTGACAAAGGAAATTTTCCAATTCAACAATTCGAGGTTGAATGAGAGAACATTGTTCAAAATTCATTTGCAAACTTCACAAGAGACACACCTATCCTCCTTTTTGCGTTTCATATATTTCCTGAAGCGAAACAATGCTCATTAGGAATCTTTCAGTATAAGGTTCATTTGTCCAACAAAACCAAGGTTTCATAATGAGAGCACTAAACATGTATTGTCAAATTTCCTGCTGTTCCACCACTTAACTGGACAATAATCTAAACAATGAGCAAATACAATTCTTGGGGTACAGACATTCCCATCTGGATGTTGTAATTAGTGGGCAACCCAGACTTAAATATAACCCAGCTCCCTTAATCCATTGGCGCAAATATCCAAAACGTACCGATGTGAGAGGCGACATTTTCAAAGGGATTATACGAAGAAATCTCTTAATCGTGTTGCAGGTGAACAGACTCGAGTAAGACACGTAAGACACTTAGGCCTACATGCAGAAGTCCTCGAGCTGGCCATGGAATTGGCACCACTTCAAACCACTTATTAGGGGATTAGGCAGCGAGGGACCTTAACGACAACTTGCAGCTTTAATTATAGATGTTGCTCCCAAACAGAAATCTATGACCGAGGAGGCAATTAATCACTTCAATTGGGTGCAATCTACTTCAGCGCGAGAACAAACTCCCGGTGCGATGGTCCCACATATACGCAAGCATTTTTTTTAATTGCCTATTTTTTATACTGAGCCAAGCACATATAAAACTTAAAGGAAAAATCAAAGTGTCCAGACTTCATGGTAAATACCCTTTTTGGTACTTTCCGGTTATCTCGACCTCACTTTTCGGTTATGTGGACCTCATAAAATTCATTTTAACCTAACCTTACCAAACGTAAGAAAGTTAGGTTAGGTAAGGTTAGGTTGGGTTGGGTTAGCCCACATGGAGAAGAAATGCATTTCGAAATGCGTATAGATTGAGACACTGAAATGCATTTCAAAATGTATTTTGAATGTACTTCGAAATACATTTATAAATGCATTTTTAAATACATTTTTATAAATGCATTTTCGGTGTCTCAATCTATATGTATTTTAAATGCATTGCAAATGCATTACAAATCATTGTAAATGCATTTCTGTTCCGTGTGGGAGGTTAGGTTAGGGCAAGATAAGTCGAGATAACCGGTAAGTACCAAAATGAATTTTATGAGGTCCACATAACCGAAAAGTGAGGTCGAGATAATCAGAAAGTACCCCCTTTTTATTTCAGATTCCTAGATTTTTATATTTTAGATTCCTAATTTTTTTTTAGTTTAGATTCCCTTTTCTTTATTTAAGATTAGCTTTTTTAAATTTAGATTTAAACAATATTGCGAGGATCTAATACAAGGGTCTCCAGACCAGGGGAACTTTGGGATAGTTAGGGAAGTTGAATTGATATTGGAAAGTAATAGTCAAGAAAGTTGGATAGATCTATGAAAACTTCAAATAGTCAGGGGAGTTTCGAAAAATTCGGAATAGACTATTACGAATTGGAAGTTGTATAGACCTGGAAAACTTTGAAATATAGTCAACGAAGTTGGATATGCCTATGAAATCTAGGATTTTAATAGCCGGAGAGGTTGGATATACCTTGGAAATCTTGGAATAGTCAGGGAAGTTGGCTAGACCTTCAAAAAGTATGAAAATGCTTGTGTATAATTATTTACATTGTCTCGATATTTGCTGCCCCTTAAAAGGTCGCAATCACTACGAGCATAAAAGTATGTATGGTTTGCCAACTTAAAGGGGCAGCCAATAGAATTTATACTAACTTTATAATTAATTTAATGTTTATGGAGCATTATAAGAGCCGGGTGAACAAACTTTATACATATAGCCATAGGTGGGCCCATATTTCGCCATATAGGCTATATGTATGTATTGTACATACGTTTGCATGTAAAAATAACCATGTACAATACATTTTTCATGAACCTTAGATGCGCATACTGTATATGGCCATATAAAGTATGATTTTTTATATCTTCGAAATCAATAAAAAAATAAAAAATAAAATAAAAAAAGGATGGGTTTTTTGGGTTCGGAAAGTTGGTTCATTGGTTCTTAAATTGGTTCATGGACCAGGAATTCTAGCCCTAGGAAGTTCTATAGCCTTAAATATGGTTGCGATAACATCACATACTTACTTGGCACTTTTTCGCTTTAAATCTCACGTAAAATCCACATTAAAATACTAATAATCCACGCAAACAAAACTGGAAACATGTTGCAAAATTGCCGAAAACTTAATGAGAACACTCGTTCCACACTATGGAACAACTTTAGAAGAAGTAGAACACGAAGGCGCGCGTGCCCACGACTCGAGCACGCGCTAAATCGCACGTGCCAATATGTTCTAGAAGGTTCTCCATTGAGCCATAATGGTATTTAATACGTGAATTAAAAGACCTTATAAATGTCTCAATAATAATAATAACTTAGATTTACGTAAAACTATAAGCTAAGTTTGTCGAAAACCAGATATGAGTGGTGGAATTTGAGTTACCAAAACTCGAATTTCTGAAAATTTGATCATTTTATTCTGTATTTTATTGAAATTAGGGACCATCTACCTATATTTTTCCATGCGAGTAAAGGTTTAAATCAGCTGCTAACCTTGTATTATGCAAATATTCATGTTGTGAACATGTCACGTCCATACATGGTCATTAAACGCCATATAGTTCGCCATAGTTTCAAAATTTATTTTGAATGCATTTTGAAATACATTTATAAATGTATTTCCAAACGCATTTGTAAATACATTTTTATAAATGCATTTCTGTTCCATGTGGGATAATCAAATATAGTGCCAAAGTATGTCTAAAAATTCTTTGTTAAAACAAGTAACTAAAGCTTATTACTTATTGTAAATGCATCATTTGTATACATCAAATAACACATAAAAATAACTACTTTTTCATGAAAATGATGCACAACCCTTGAAAATGTCCTGCGGAACCTACGGATGCTACAGATAAATCTAAGGACTTTGTTTTTTTTATCAAGATGTTAAGAGCACAAAAAACATTCATTGAAATGTGGACATTCTTCAAGGATGTGCCCATTGCTCACGCCAAGCTGTCTACACTCCAACAGTCAATTTCGTCTTGGCGAGTGCTTAATGCATCGCTCCCGCGTACGTTATTGGCCTTCGACAATGTACTTGTCCCACATTTTTTATCGCTACAACATTGGTAACTGGTGCTCATTCATCACTACCAATGCAGAATGCGTATGAGCGAAAAGCAATATATCTCGGTGACTGAGAAAATTTCAGGCTTCCCTTTCAAAGACGACAGTTACCGAAGCTTAACAACCGCTAACGCGCAATGTTCAATAAATGGCCGCGCGATACGCGTATATATTATTACTAGGTCTTCGCTCGCAACACTCGATTCTGTCAAAAGGTAACGCAGCAGTGTCCTATATCCCAAATGGAAAATCCGGGAGAGTAGGCAGCGGATAACACGCTCTCTACTTACTCGAGCGTACAAGTCAATAGCTCCGATAACATTCTCGTAGCAAAACCGAAAAGGCAGAAGAACATTGCGGGACTTTATAAATATCTTATACTTAGAAAAAAATGAAGGTTTCTCGCTTGCCAATTCAACACGATAACTTTCTGTGCGGTACGCTATAACATTTCGAGCGACATTTCAAAATACTACTCGGAATCCCGTTCCATCTTTTGATATACAGTAGAACCTGTCTAAATGCATACTTTTTAGACCTGTGAAAAATATGCTTTTAGAAGGGTTCATTTATACAAGTATTATTACTAAGTCCGGACCGGCACATTTCATGCATTTCGAGAGGTTATTCGTTTACACAGGTTGTGCTGTATGGCCAAATGAGAGTGGGGGATTGTTGCGTACTTTGTACTTTTCTCGAGTGAACCGTATCATTTCAATTTCCTTGCCAAAATTAAAATCGAATAGTTCACTATCCCCTTTTCTTCTCCCCCCCCCTCCCCCCCCAAGCAAAATACCCTAAAATTACAATAAAGTCATGATATCCCCTTGTGGCCACCACTGCATGCACATTTTCGTACAGGTTTTTAACTTAATTATTCTAATAAAATACACGAGAGAATGTGTTTTAATTTTCTTTCATCGTATTCCTGAAGGACCAAAGTTGTTTGTACTTCCATTTTCTAGTGTTGAATGTCATTAACGGGTTTCAATATCTTTTCGTGCATTTTTATTGACTATAATTAAATTCAAAGGAGGTCTCACGAAAAGACTTTGTCAGCGAGAAAGCGATAATAAAATCCATTGCGACAAGAATGGATCGCAAAATCCCTGCACCTGTTAATCAGAGTACGAATGTAACCATATCATTAAAGAGAAAGGTTTTTTGCGACCTTGGTTATCAACACGTGGTTGCCCCCGACTACCAGACTTTGGGATTCCCCGCTACTTGGGGTACCTACCCATACGGGTAGGTGAACGGCAATTGGCCCCATCGTCTGGTCACACCCAAGAGAACCAAGGTTCCAAAAATGCTCTAATAGGGGTACTCAAACAAACCACAAAAATCCGCACATGTCTGCAGTTTATCAGTTAAGTGGGGTCATAGTAGGTGTGCTGACCTCGTTTTTAAAATGACGCCTTCTAATTGGCTGGACCTACTGCAATGGGGCATGCAGAAGTGATGGAAAAAAAAAAGGTTTTAACTGCAAGGATCCTAGACAAAGTTGGCAGAGCTGCTTGAAACACTGTATGTGCTCCAAATGCAGATATCCCAACTGCCCAAGTGAAAAAGTTGGTTGTAGTAACTCTAGTATGTCTCATCTATATGTCCATACATGTCTGAAATCATTTATGGCCATGTGTGTCGGTTAATGTCCATGTATGGAATTCAAATACTCGCAACGCGAATATAACTATAATATATGGCTACCAGCCGAATTAAACCCTTCCCGGAGAAAAATAAGACAAAAACATGTTGGTCCCCACTTTGCGAGTTAAATAAAAGCAAAATTCAGAGTAAAATTATGAAAATTGCAGAAACTCTAGTTTTGGTCAGCCACAAATTACCCTGAAATAAATAAAAATATTAATAACAATAATAAAAAAATTAAAAATCTCTTCAAATCAGAATCATTTTATCGGTGGCAGAGTTTTATGAAAAACTGTCAGTTTACGGCAGTAAAAATGTATCTTTTCAGCAGAAATACTGCACTTTCTCAATAACACCTTTGAAGTGACTGCTTATCGTGAGTCCGATGAGTTTAAGCACCTTAGTTCGAGGAACGTAAGGGAGGACGAAGGTCTTAAGGTCGAACTACAACAATAAGGCTATTCAGTGTTAACACGAGGGAAGTAGGCCTCGAAGAGCGATCGAATGGGTCTTACAACTAAGTACCCTGCTATATGAGAAAGTTAGCTGAAAGAAGTAAAAAGAATACAAGTCCTTTTTACTGTAATATTTCAAAGTCTATAATTCACAGGATATCACTGACATTTACAAAGTACAGTCAGAAGTGAATGCTCTTGCTGCCTAAAAGATCAAGTTAGCTCTCTCTGATTTTACTATGGTTTGGGAGCCCTTACATATGGTTCCAAGTAACCCATGTGACAGATAGTGACCAATAGAGACTAGAGGTCATTGGGAGCTCAGTAGGGCAATAACTACTTAGCTCATGCTCGAATATTCCTAATGGCGATTATAAGTTAGGAATTTCTTAACTAGGTGAAAGGTCGCTTTGGGACCAGAGTAGGTCAAGTCCTACTTAGAGTTTGAATGCCAAGTCAATTTTAATTACTTCAATATTGGCGTCTTTAAAGAGCAGAAATAACTTCATGCCTTGAGCATGACTTAGTAGAGAGGACACAAGATTGGTGAACTACATGCAACTTCATAGCAAAGAATTAACATCTAAGAGAATTGACAAATGTTTCCCTATAGAGCATTCAAAGAGTGGAATGAGTTACCTCTTGAATTGCGAACAAAATTATTTCAATGTTCTAGATATGTATGTATTAAGGGGTGCAAGCATTGGAAAAATGTAATTAAAGATTATTTGATTTAGTGAGATTTACTACTGAGATTGACCTTGATGGAATGATTCTATGAGATCTTTTTATGTAGCATTGTTTTTGTCCTTTTATAAGTGTATTGCTCTTTGAGTGTTGTATTTTCTTTTTGTTTATTGAACATTGTTTGCCTATCGATTGTACAGGTAGGAGATAAAGTGTTAAATGGATAAGTAAGATTTAAATAAATAAATAAATTTAAGGTTAAGTTCGAACACGTGGGTTTGCTAGTGTTTTTACTAGTCTTAAAATGTGAAGTCGGAGGATGGTACGCTTCACCTGCAGTTTTTTCATTACATAGTTATCGGTAGTTGAACGATGTAGTTGATGATGCAACTGAGTATACATATATTTTATTGTTTTCTCCACTATGTTTTCTAGGACTGTTTTTTGAAAACATTATGCCTTAGGGGTGGATAATTTTCATCCTTCCATTTTCTAAGGGTCTATGGATTAACTATTATATATAGTCCCTACTAAAAACTAAAGTACGTAATAAGCTGTCCGTTCCCAACATTTTTTTTCATTTCAAAGTGAAAGATGCATTAAAGAGGTCGTATTTTTGGCCTCAATTGCTGTTTCTGAAGCAACATCTCAACATTGTTTCGCTTACTTCATTTTTCATTTCGACTTGGAAAAAAATCAATATTGCTTTTGTTCCCTCGTAGCGTTTTATTCATTGGGGCCGCACACCTGCCACATCCCATAACTACAATAATACGAATTTTCACTATCAAATATTGCTTTAGGTAGGTCAAAATATCCCTAGAGCATAAGATGCATCTTAACATTTGCATATGCGATGAAAAATGAAATGAAAAATAAGCGTTTCTTAGGGCTATATTCAATATTACTCCATGATAACAATTTGTTTAGTTTTATTATTCGCTTTATGGGCCATAATATTTAGACACTCTGGGTCCATAGGTTCACTATGTCTATTATGTTGTACTACAATATGTTACGTTAGTTATATGTATATTTTCCCCGAATACCACAAACAAATGATATTTTTTCTCAGCTTTATGAAAATTGTATATTCTTTACGTAGGTATAATAAAACTATATTTTCAAACTGATATTTATTATATTCACCATAAAATATGTTTTTTATATAATGAAAAATGGCATTACGGTAACTAGGTCTGGCAAGTTCACTTAATCGAGAGTGTGCGAGAGTAGTTTATCAATAAATAGGTTCGACCCGTTCCACCCGAAAACATAGATGTAGTCTGTGATGATCCCCCTAAGGTATGTCCCGCGCATGGTAGGAATGCGGGCGGTATGTGGCCGGTTGGCGGGAAAATGTGAAATGTGATTGCGTAAGGTGACTAGAAAGTTCGAGAAGGAACTTCATTCCTGCTGCCCAGGTTGCCACCAGGTGGGTGGAATATGATATAAAAGGGAACCTGGGTCAGCAGGAAGGCAGTTCGGTTTTTGGGGCCTGACCAAGCTGGTCAGCCTCGCTTTTTTATTTGTGATACGATTTTGTTTAGTCCGAAGTCCTGCGAGTTAGCGGCAATGTCAACGTTGTGTTTTTTATGCCTTTTATAAGTTTATATATTAAAGAAGTTTCGAATTCTTCATCGTGTCGCCGTCGCTTTATACGCGGAAACATCGCGAGGTGAGCTACACGCTCTCACGAGTCCTAGGTGTAAAGTAACAGTCAAGAGTTACAATACAGCTGGCAAAAAAGATTTATTAATTTCCCATATCCAGCATTCCTAATAACTAGCGAAAGCAATTTCAGATGGCTCATAGCAACAACTATCAAGATGATTTTATAATTTTTGGATCGTCAAGCAATTTTTTCATCATATATCAAAACACCATCAAATTTGTAGCGCATACATCACAAATACTAGTATATAGCACTTTCCAGCCCAAACTGCACAGTTATATTTTTTTTAATTAAAGATTTCGCAGTTGTCGCCATAGTGATCCTAAAAATATCACGATTTCACTGAAAACCCGTACATTGACAATAAATAATATTTACCAGGATTTATAAAGAGAAGTTTGCAAATAAAAATAATATTGATTCTGCTAATGGAAATTGGTTTGAAAATGATAGTCATTATCGGCTTCCAGCAGCAAAATTTGAAAACACTCGAATGACTCGCGATGATTCGAGTGAAAATCTAGCAAATATCAATAGGTTGCCAACTAAGAATAGTCATGAGTGATTAAATGGAGTATCGGGTAAAAAAGCCTTATGAAGTTAAATGTGGATTTGAAAATTGTTTGCCTGTGAGGGTGTTTAAGGAAAAGATTGTTTGCGCTTAAATCTGCATGTTATGTAGCCCACAGGCTTAATCACTTATGCGGGACTATATAGCTTTCGATCGCAATCTAACCTAACTTAACTTAACACCATCCTCAGTCCTGTTCGATCCATTGTTCCTTCCATCAAGAGCCCAATTCCACACTATAAAACCATGAGCCAGTTATATCTTCCACAACAATACACACACATAAACGCTCAACTTGCACATTATCCAATTGAAACAATAAAAATCATCAGAAAGAAAACCTTAGAATCTGCATACATGTGCTTCCACACCTCTATAGCCGATAAGATACATGCATCCGCCCACCCCTTTAAACATCTTAACTCAACTCCACACCAACTACAACCATACCTGAACCTAAATATCCCATTTTTCTTAAAGAAATTTACGCTACACCTCCGTATAAACCCATACAGCGCCTGCACCAAATAAGGTTTTATAAATATCACCCCACAACTACCCTGCCCCCTATGTGCAAACAGAACTCACGACTGGTTCCACCTCCTTTATACCTGTGACAACCCCCTAATAATAGCAACTAAAGCGCTCTCACCTCCCACCCCCCATTACATCGGCAGAACTAATACCCTTTCTGTTATCTAACATCAATAATAACCTCCCAGCCTTATGGCTAACTTTCCGCGTCGCCAGTATACTTGCCACCGCCCGGCAACCGGCACCTTTGCTTTAATATTTGATTTAATTCTTTATAAACATGTTAATTTTATTGCGTAAATGACGAGATGAGCTGAGACTCATATTGTCATTAAATAACCTTTTCACTATAAAACCATGAATATCCACATTTCCTCAACACATGTTAGTTTGTTGTTATTTGGGGTTAATAAGCTAATAATTATTCTTGAAAAGTTCATATTGCTCTTAGTAGAAAATTTAACTTTATAAACTGCAAGTATTGTTTAGACCAGAACAGAAAAACACATCCAATAATTAATACCATGATTGATTTTCTGTAAGAAGAAACTTCTTCAACAAATTTAATGAGACTCGTAATCTCCAAAGGGAATAAGATTACCCGTCTTTTCTATTCGAGATTTTTAAAGCAATTTTCTAGCTAAACCGATAACTACACAAAAAAAGATACATTAATTTAAGCTGATCAGAATGATGAAGCATTTCATCATTCTTTAAAATCACTAGATTATGGCAGATTGTATTTCATTTATGCTTCCATATTGTTGAAAGGATGCAAAAGAAAAAAATCTTAGAAATCCTTTAGGATTGAGTTAAGTCCCTAGAACTTATTAAAATCCAAATTGAAGTTTAATGCAATTACAAGTGAAACAGCGTAGAAGTAAGCGCACTACGGGATGTCGGTTTCTCGATGCGAACATCTCGTTCGGTTAGGATTAACATAACCGCACTCAACATGAAGTTGGAGCAATTTGACCATCGATGAATGCGATGAAATTTAGGATTTCTAGCAATCGAATTGCTCAGTTGGAGCTTTAGAAAGTGATCTTTTGAAATGACTCAATTGGTACACAAATGCGAACAACTTGCGTGGCCATCAAATTTTATATGATACTACGGAAACATGTACGAACGGAACACTGTAACGATTCAACCAAAACTTTATTTAATTGCCTTAACAAAAATGAAGTTTGTTTTACGGATGATTGTCTATCGTTGATGATCATCGTGCTACATGCGCGATGGAACAGTTCGGCGTATGTTTTACCCATGTATTGAATCTTTTCCATTTCGAGTGGTTGTTATTTACTATATGCAATTTAGGCTAAAAAACTTATTCTGAGTCTGAAAACCCAAAGAGGAGGAATTATTTATCAGTTAGTCCACAAAGGAAAGCACTCTTCACTACCCTGTGGAAACAGAGATTTTCTTAGAAATTGCTATTGAATTTTTAAAAAAAAAATCTTATAAAAATGCTCCTGAAGGAAAAATAAACCATTTTACACATTTTCTAAGTTTTAATTATAAAATATACTAAATTAAACAAAATGCAAACCTTTGTAATTAAAGATGAATCAATGCAATTGATAAAATGATACACCAGTTAGCACATATACAGGGTGTTCATTTGAAGACGGAACAGATGGAATAACTTCGGATCCGTCATAGGTTGACTCCTGAAACAAAATGTAGTGTCGCTACACCAAACGGGGAACTTCAGTGCCATGACACTGTGACGATATTGAACAACGCTTCAAGGTCATCATGGAACCAAAAGCCAAAACATGCATCGGACACCACTGGTGTCAATTGGAAAAGTCGAGAGCACTGAAAAAGAACACCAACACAAGAAACAGATAACCTGTATCATACCCAAAGCCATGGTTATCACTGCAAAGTTGCAACAACCAAGGACAATGTCATTGCGGATACCACACGGGAATGTGAATATCAGTAGGAGCCACAAATTTCCATTACTACATACATGAATTGTAACGAATACCCCGGAGTTGGCAATGTGTTGTGTCCTGGCGTCTCCTGAACATGCAGACGACACTAACAACCACACGTTGGCGCCACTTGTTCTAACAAGATTCAGACTAACCACACCCTGTAATGGCCGCTCGCATCCATTGTTCTAGGCGCTCATAATTAACTGTAATTATGCCAATGTTAAACAATAAACAAGTATTGTAACAACACAACAAGTCTCCGGGTGACATCCACAATACAATGGTATACTCTAGAAATCTTGCAGTGGAGCCCCATCTTCTTATCTTCATAACTTCTGTTACATTGGGGGAATTTGCGTTCTTTTTCTTGTGTTGGTGTTCTTTTTCAGTGCTCTCGACTTTTCCAATTGACACCAGTGGTGTCGATGCATATTTCGGCTTTTGGTTCCATGACGACCTTGAAGCGGTGTTCAAGGTCGTCACACTGTCATGGCACTTAAGTTTCCCCTTTGGTGTAGTGACACTACATTTTGTTTCAGAAGTCTACCTATGACGGATCCGACATTATTCCATCTGTTGCATCTTCAAATTAACACCATGTATATAAAAACAAAAACCTAACTTCTTTATAAAAATGTCAGGGAACCCTTGCAAATGTTTCGCGGACCCCGGTTTCAATGCCGCAGTTAAACCGTATACTGGTGTCATCGCACACACTCGTTCGATGTTTATAGAATTCCATTGAATTAGTTGCACTTCACATTAAATGCAATAGTCGATATTCGACATAAAACCGTTATGGATTTTTAACGACTCGGACCGAGACTTACAGGATTCGAGACGATGTATTAAAACCGAATGAATATAAGAAATTAACCTTGATTAGACGCGATGCACGACAATCCCAGCTGGTATTAAGTGTAATTGAAGTCGAGGTATTCAACGCACGACGATATTTTGTATAGGCTATATACGATGATGCATTTCACTCTCGGTTGGCAATAAACCGTAGACGACTGCAGTGCCCTTTAAGTTCAGCTCAATTTATACTGCAATTTCAAGGCCTTTCCAAGCATGACTTTCTCATTGGTTATATAATTACGAGCTCGTATATAATCTACGTCAATAGCATTCGGTTTCTTAGAAACCCCGGCACAAGCGCTTACGCGACGATGTAACAACATGCCGAGAGACCGCGAGTCCATCGAGTGCTATGCAATATCAGAAAAGTAACCCAAATAAATTTCCAGAATAAAGATGTTAGTTTTCAAGTTTTTGTTGTTCGGATATGTGACTGTCGTTAAATGCGCGAAGGTTGGGTTCACACCCTCCGCAAATGGATTCCTGCCTAACCAATGAGAACAGATGCATGTTATCCCAAACCAATTTAGTTGGTCCTCTAATACAAATCACTTCACAATAGTGTAAAACAAACGAAAAAACAATGTCCCCACAACCAAACAACTACCTGGGTCTCATCCCCTGTCGGTCCAACCAAGTCCCGACTCCTTTCACCAGAGGTTCTGCAGTGTCGGCAGTGAAGGCCGAATAAGTGTGTCTCGGCAAGCAGTGCTCGAGAAAGTCCACACAGGTCAGGCAAACATCTAGATCCCGGGCAGAGGTTGGTAGGAGTGAGCTTGCCCACATGGAAAGGAAATGCATTTCAAAAAATGCATATAGATTGAGACACTGAAATGCATTTCAAAATGTAATTTGAATGTACAGTGGAACCCCGATTTTACGTGTCCGTTTCGTATGTTATCCCGCTTCCTACGTCATTTTTATATTGGTCCGTGGAAATTGCCATTATTATTTGTAACCCCGATTTAACGTTTTCCCGTTTCGTACCTTTTTTACCGCTGGTCCTATGAGAAACGTAGAATCGGGGTTCCACTGTATTTTGAAATACATTTATAAATGCATTTTCGGTGTCTCAATCTATATGTATTTTAAATGCATTGCAAATCATTGTAAACGCATTTCTGTTCCTTATGGGTGTGGCGTCCCAGCTGGTAATCCGACAACAAAGAAAGCCTGAAAAGCATGACCAGGGCAGGAAGTCATTTGACAAAATAATGCCAAGGGTTTTATAGCCCCGGTATTTCCCAGTGACACGGGAGGCCCATTAGAAGAATGCAGAAAACCCAATATAAGTGACGGAGTCATGCAATTTCAACTAAATTTCTTCAACATCAAAAATTTAAAAATAAAATATTTACAACTAAAAATGTTAACTAACCTAACCTAACCTAACCCAGAAGAATAAAAACCACCTGACTGATGTTTAGTTGAAAATCTGTTTATTTGAAAACATCCTAGTTGAAAATCTGTTTAGTTGAACATTTCTTAGTTGTAAATCCTTCAGTTGTACCATTTTAGTT